>CAODLS011162623.1:0-17397 GCA_948243855.1 Flueggea neowawraea
GCCTCTCTCAAAGTCACTCAAGTAGTACCTACACTTCTTAGGTGGGTGCTTTCGGCCTTACCTAGTCAAATTAGGCCTATTATGATCATTGAAAAATTTCATCGAACACCTTCTAGGCATATGTATATTTCTATCCTAAAACCATACAAGTTATGTGCCTGTGACCTAACTCAAGCTTCATCTATCAATTCATCATTTGGGTTTGTTAAAAACAACATTAAGGCTGCGAATCTCAACATCATTCAATTAATAAAAATTCATAAGATCATCACCAACCATAGATTTAACAATTAAAGAATCAAAACAATAGATATAACAACAAAACCCATAATAATAATCATCCATTAAAGCAACATAAATCCAAAGTTCACATTTCTACACCCTAACAATGAAACTAAGCTAACATGTTTAGAAAATAAAATATAGAATAATAAATTGAAACCCTCAACATGTTTCTAAACAAAGAAAAGAAGATAAAAAAATAGAATAAAACTTCTCTTGATGGTTGATGAAGCCATCTTCCAATCCTCTTTGGATCTTCTTTGGAGAATGTGTAGAGAATGATTATCTTCTTTAATTTTTGAATGTCCAAGGTTTTTTTCTTTCAAAATGGTGTGTAAGAGGCCTATTTATAGTCCTTAAGATCCCCCACAAACCCTGGTAAAAGTCTCTAAAACATGCCCCTTGCACGTGCTTTGGTCCTCACTTGATTTCTCTCTTTTTGTCACTTTTGGCTTGACTCTACATGGGGCTACGATCATGGCCACGGTCAGCTTTATGGTTGTGGCTCTCTACTGGACAAAATGCATTCCTTCAACATTGACCACGGTTAGGGCCACAGTCAACTGCATGACTGTGGCTGACTAATGTTTTGCTGAGTTGCTTCAATGACCGTGGCCCTTTTGGCCACGGTTTGTGCACCCATTGGCCACGACCGTGGCCACCAAGGTCATGACCATGGCATACTTCTATCTTCCTTCAAGTGGGTCATTTTGTGGGCAGTAGGAGGTAATGGTCATGGTCGCAACCATGGCGACGAAAATTTCTCCCTTTGAGCTGATTTTTCTTGCACTTTCTTCCATTGATCTTGCAACTTTAAAAACATATTTTTCTTGAATTTTTCTTCTCTTTTTCATCTCATTTCATGCATTCCTCATCATCCTTCACAAAATACAAATAATGTATAAATCCATGGACAATTGAGTATACTTAGCACCAAAATGCCATCGATTTATGCTTGAATAAATATGTAAATTTAGCATACATCATTATCAAAGGTCTCTCTTATTACTCTTCTGATCTGAGACATCTATTTATGACCACTCTTAAAAAAATATCCGTTGAAAGCCTCAAAGTAACTGTTGTGAAAGAATAGAAAATTATGTTTAGTAATGACGTTACAGCCTTCTACGTGCGTAACCACCATCTACGTGTGTAGTTCCTTCATTCTTCAGAGTTCTGCGTGCATTGATAACATGTCTATGTACGTTGCAAGAACTCCAGTAGCCACTGCCTAGAATAGATTGACATCTACGTGCCTTGTTCTCATTCTACGTGAGTAAGCAGCTCTATCTTCATTGATCAACGTGCGTTGTATCTGGTTCTGTGTGCGTTGTTTTGATTTTTAGAATATGCAATTTCACCCAGTGGTTTACTATGTGCACAACACTCTCTTCTACGTGCGTAGTCGTTTCTCTTCAAAGATTGCTCCTTTGATTCTTCACGCGACTGTGTCAAAGAATATTCAAATTCAAATCTCGAGGAGCGTCTTAGCTTTATCCACATCTGCAACTCGTCTACGTGCGCATTCTCGTCTATGTGCATAGTGCCTTTAGATCAAATGTCACACCTTTACTCATCCACACGCCTTGTTGCACTTTCTACGTGTTTGACATCTCAAACACTTTAAGTCCTCTGAAAGCTTGCTCGACTACATGCGTTGATATCGTAGTACATGCGTAAAACCAATTATGGTGCTCACTGTTCTTCTGCATATGCTCTCCTATGTGCATTGAGCTTGTGTAACATGCGTAGTTACCAGTCTTGCATGCATCAATGTGCTTAGATTGCTCTTTAAGTGCTTTGTGGTCAGATATCGCCAAATATGCTACTTTGCACCTCTTTTATAGATGTTTTGTATTCACTATCATCAAAACTAAACTCAACAAGTTTTTTTTTGGGGGTTGTTGTTATTTTTCCTTGATATTAAAAAAATGAAAAAGATAAGATAAAAAAATTAAAAGAACAATTTAATACTAAAGAAAAAAAATAAAACTTTAAAACATAAAAAATGTTGAAAAACAACCTATAGTAAGATCTATAAAAAACTAAAAAAATAAGAAAAAAACCTAAAAAACAAAGATTTTTGAAGATCCATGGAAATTCTACAAAACAAACCCACAAATCTTATTAAAAACAAATTAAGAGCATCTTTATTGCAAGTATCATGATAGTTTCATAGGCCACATTATCACCTTTTTTTGTCATGTAATTGATGAGTTTCATATGCATGAAACTCACTAAAAGGTCGGATCCACTAAAAAGTGAACCCTACCTATTTAAATAATATTTTTTTGTGTTTTTTTTTGTTTTCTTTCATTTCTTTCTTTTTAATAACTGTTTGATCTCTTTTTTTTTTCTTTTTTTCAATACACATTTTAATGAATTTTTTTAATGAATTCATCACATTATAATTTTTTAATGCTAATTATGGATTATTTATGTAATTTGCTATGATGTATAATTTATTTTTATTTGGTTAACTTTAAATCTCTTCCATTGATAAATATATTTTTTCAATATAATTTTTTTATCTACCATTTTATTTTGTTTCTAAAAATTATTATTTTGAAAAATTCAATTAAATAATTTATTTGATAAATATATTTGTTACTATTTATATATTGTAAATAAATTAAATAATAAGTGAAATGATTGTGGATCTTATAATAAAATATAATAAGAATTTAAAAATTAAAAAGAGATAATATAATAAATAAAAATTAATAAATTATTAATATGACAATTCATAAAATTCTGAATAGAGATGCTCTAAGTCAGAATTAATATACTAGATGTCGTTAGAGTTTATGTAATGTGCCCAATTATAAAACTCTAGTGAAATTTTTTGCAGAGGAATTTGCAATGAACAGTTTCTTGCAGTTTTTGTCGGCGGCCCGCTGAATCAATTTCCTGAAAGAGGTTTTGTAATCATGCTTATATAATCTTTAACTTTTTTTTTCTTTTTGTTCCCTCAAATGCAAAAATTTACTTAGGTGGTAGGACAGTGAAAAAATTGAAGCAAAGATTATTACAACCAATTTGTGGCAGTGTACAAAGTATGCAAATAATGCCCAAAACGAGGTTTAAGTAATCTTCATTCCTATCTAAGAGGGTGTGTATGATTTGGCATGGAATTCTTCCAATTTAATAAGTTGTCTCAGATTCGAACTTTGAGTACCCGCACGTGCATGTGCAAATCACTGAGACAAAAAAACTCTTACATCTTTAAGGAGACTTAAGCCTACTCGTAATTCACGGTCCTTGAAATCGTTCTGCTGGATGCTTGCTCAACGTTTTTATTGTTATTTTATTAAAGTCTTCAGTTCTTAGCATTTCATCCGTCACCCAGGGGCTATTTTAAGAGTCTGGCAGGACGTCTACTCAAATTTCCATTAAACACAATTTTATTTTAATCTCGTTGGAGTAAATCTAACAATTGGATCAAAACGATCCAACGGTCAAATTTTATTTTTTTTTTTTAAAAAAAGATTAATGTATCAGGCCACACGTCTGACACATGTAGCCGTCCTCCTGCAAAAGGATGTCAACGGCTAGGATCCCAATACGAGATCCTAACCGCGATATGGACGGCCTAAAAGAGATCTCCATTTTCACACCAACATTGGTGAGGCATACCCATACAATTTCTTCTCCATCTCACATCAGAAATCATTAGTGTTGGAGATCTTGCATTTACACTTTCAAAACAACTCGATTACCTGTTAAAATAATGATCAATTCGAACCTTTTTTAAAATATATATATATATAATCGCTCAAGCTTCCTTCCTATTTTTTTTATATTTTTATTACTGTTTTTATTTTTTTTTTAAATTATCATTCATTTTTTAAAAAACTAAAGGTGAGTTCAAAATCCATGAAAAATCATCATTTCGTAATCTAATAATAAAATAAGAAAATATATAATTGGGTAATTAAAAAATAGATGAAAGTTGTAATTTGCTTATAGTAGAGTGAACTTATGCACCAACGAATTGTGGTACATTGGTCACACCACTGACACGTATTGAGTTTGTAGAACGAATTCGCAGGTTTAATCCCTACTAATACATCCATTGAAATGGGTGAGGAGTCTTAACTGTAATTAACCCACAAACAAAAAAAAACTTGTAGTTTATCCAAAAAAAAGTGGATTTATTCTTCGATCCCATTTTATATCTACAAAGTTAACCTAACTAAACTGGCAGGTACATAATGTTGCTTCTATGTGGAGCAAGTCTAATTTAATTCAATATGAAAATAAATAGATCTTTTTATTCAAAAAGAAAAGTGAGTTTAAGATAAAAAAAATGTGAATATAAATGCATAGGTTTTTTGGTTGGTAATATTAATGGGTATGGTGGTCGAGTTGGGGATGTCCGGGGCGCCCATATAACCATCAAATTTCACTTTAAGGCAACATGTTTAGACAATGACACCCAATGTATGGTGATCATCATCATAATGCTCCTCTATTATTCTTTTCTTTACAGCCTATCTTTTCATCACCATTACGTGTATACAATCCAACATTCTGTCACTAATCACTTGGGATTAATCAAAAGGCTTTTGAAAAAGTGGACTGCCCTTTATGCCACAAGTAAACACTCAAAAAAGATGATGCTTCATGAGAAAATGAATTCTCAAGGTATCAGAGAATACTCAGTAGTGCTTGATCTTGACTGTTACCAAACAAAAATCCTAATCCATCCAAGATTTAGAATTCCAATTTGCTTCTAAGCCCAGATTTTCTGGGTTCCTCCCAACCAAGTGGAGACACACCTTGTTGTTACTGCCAGGCTAAGCCATTTGCCTTGGTTGGTTGGGGCAGCCACAATTTGCAAAGACATTTCCATTTCGTTCCATCTGAACTGCCAACTGCATGCACATAATCCAGACTATTTTCCAAATTTTACTCCAATCAAGGGCATTTCCAACCAATTATGATGTAAAAGACAAGCCGTTGACAATGAATTCTGACAAATTAACATCTTTTTGTTTGACGAAAAACTTTTCCACCGTTTTTCAACTCTCTAAAAGTGACTAAGGGATATCTTCTAACTGGAATGTTCCAATAATAAATCGAAGACGTGGAGAACAAGTCAATACTCGGTTTACCAACTAGACCACACTTCATGGATCAACGAATTTTAACTCTGTTTACAACAAAATTATGGCTCAGGCCGAGCCGAATTGTAAAGCCCACAAGAGTGACCCCATGTGAAGAAAGGTTATGGTGCTTGGGAGGTGTTGGTCCAAAAGAGGTCATGCCCAGAGGGGTGATGGTCCATTGATGGCAGCGGTAAGGGTTAGGCCATTTCGAGGGCATTTGCTCTTCATGCCCTTTGTCAAAAAAAGAAAGGACAGTAAATGAAGATATAACTCATGGATAAGAGGTTGGATGTCACAGGAGCAAATCACAGAAGAAGATAAAATCATTGCAAAGTTAGAATCCACAAAAGGAAAGAAATCTCAAAAAGGAAAGTGTAGACTCAAGGGAATGACCCCTAATAACGTGGCTTTTGAGGTTTAAGCTAATAAAGCAAAGGATCAAAGTTATAAGAAAAATCAAGTTGTTGGAAGAGCAAATAATGGAGGGGATAAAATCAGAAGTCAAGTCAAAGCCTGTAGAAGGAAAGAAATACACACAGAAGGGAAGTGATCAAAGGACATGGTGGTCTGGGGGCTGATCTGCAGAGAATTTCACAGCTAATTGAGAACGATATAATTGATCAATTGACAGTAGATTCTTGATGAAGACAGTAAAAGAAAGACAAGATAGATGTTTTAGAGACCCTTTTTTTTTTCCTTTACTTTACACACTATAAGTTGTATCTGTGCTTTTAGCCTTTAGTTCTCTATTTTTTTTCTTCTCCCTTAGCTTTTTTTTTCAATCTCTTGTACTCAATCTTCATCTTTAATAAAATCTCTACTTGCAAAATTATCCAAAGGAGCAAAAATCTACTAACACAAATTTAGTCCCTTTACTTGCAACAATCTTTTGATTAAGAAGTTAGATAAAACAATGCAATTCTCTTTTTAGTTTGAAAAGGCTTAAAATTCTATAGCACACCGCGCATCAATCTAAAAAACAGTATTATCTTCCTATAAAAAACAAAAATAAAATAGGAAACAAACACTAATTGCATTCATTCTTTCCATAAATAGTCTGCATGATTGGAACAGAATGAGAGAATCCAAGCAAGGCTGGTGTCAAGTTAGAGCGAAGATGATGACGAACATGATGCAAATTTAAATACAAACCAACTTTCTATGAATCAGAACCGAGACCATATGTTAAGGAATTTATGCAGAAAACTATGTGCCGATGAGCTTGAAAAGCTCAGGTATCCACATACTGCAAAAAGTACCTGTTATACCATCCATAATTCATTAAAACATACAAAACCAGACCTATTTGCAAGTACACAAGGCCAAAAAGATCAATACTGGTCAATCTATATAACGTGCAAAAGAAAGACGCATGCTGTTGTCAGGTGTATTCAACTGTAACAGGTAAATAAAAAGCATATAAATTACATAATACATGATAATCAAGCAGCATAGAGAGCTGCAAAACTTTGAAAACTGGCAAGACACCGATTTCAGTCATCGTCCTCGTCTTCTTCTTCCTCCTGGGAAAGGAATAGACGGAATACTAGCCGTGAGCAGGAATTGTGAAAGACAATTCATTGATTAACAACACAAAACCAGCATCACATTGATGAAAATAAAATGCGAAACAAGTTAAAATTCAAAGCTTATGACATTCTACATGGTAGGACATATATACAATACAGAAAGATAATAACTGACTTAAAAGGCCACAATCAATGTCACATTCAGCGCAAACCCAGAATCGGGTGTATCCTTATGCTGCTTTATTGATTGGAAAGATCTTCACCATGAGATGTAAATTCAGCTTCCTTATGCTCAACCAAACAATATGAGTAAAAATTTTTCGATACAAAAGAGACAGAAAGGTTCACCTCTTGACTTCCACCATCATCTTCCCCATTAACTTCAGATTTGGACTTCTCGGACTTTGCATCATCATCTTCTTCTTCTTCCGAGTTTTCCTGGTTGAGATTTGCAGCTTAGTCAAAAACAATAATGTCATTTACTTGCCTTCTTAAAAAAAGACAATGTGCCAATTACATCAACCTGTCTCTTATTGTAAGCAGTCATAAGCTTTTCATATTCAGATTTCCTCTTTGCAGCTTTAGCTTCATATGTAGCTTTCTCCTACAAAAACACATGCGGTAGAGGAATATGCAATAAGCATGGCATTTCTGCTACTACAATTGAATAAACTGCAATTTCGTTTTACTAAGGAAAAAATCAAGTACACACTAACTACATCATATCAATAGAGGATTTAGTAACTAATACTCACTGCATCAGACAATGTTTTCCATTTTGCGCCTCCTGCTTTTCCCACCTTTAATTACAAGATACAGTAACCAAAAACCAGCTTCAGAATCCACAAATTTGAAACTGATGAAAAGAAATTAATGTTAGTAAAGAACATAATTTCTTACAGCTGATACGGCCTTATTATTAGGGTGCTCTTCTTTGTAAACCTTTCTGAACTCCTCTCTGCAATATTTACAATACAAAATGAAGAAAATTCAACAAATTTGGGATGGATTTAAATTAAGTAATTGACTGAGTTCTTACAGGAAGACAAAGAAAGCAGTGGGAGGCCTTTTAGGTTTGTTAGGGTCTTTCTTCCCTCGTTTACTGCTGCTCTTCTTCGCCTTCTCTGCCGCCTTTCGCTTTCCAATCTTCCTGCAAACAAAAAAAAAACCCCTAGAGCTATGCTTTACTGCTACTAAAACTCATCTCCAAATTAACGAAAGGGGTTCAGTTTCCAAGTGCCAAGAAAATAAAAACATCTACTTAATTATTCCAATCAACAGATAAGGTTAATTTCACTGTATTAACACAGAAACAAATTTTCTTTTTGACAAACAACACAGAAACAAAGTTGGAAACAAATTAATTGAAGGAGAAAACAGATAAATTGGTAGTTAGTTAAAGTTAATTATTACAAAATTACCTCTCTTCAACGGGTACTTCCGTCTTGCCCTTCCTCAGAGCCCCCTTGCCCTTGGTTACTTTCATGACCGTAAGAACTAAGAATCTGAATCATAACCATTCAATTGAAAAATCATAACAACTACGAAAAAACCGTCACTTCAACAGAAAAAATTAAGGGGAAAAACAAGAAAACATGAAAAGGGGGTTTTTGTTTTGACTGCATGTAGACTCATCTAATCCAAGTAATTATGATCAAAACTCTTCGATTGAGCCATGTTAAGGTGAAACTAGAAAAACAATGGGATCATGATGGTTCATAAATCAAAAGGATCATAACCTACTTAATTTGATCATGCAACAATCAAACACTATGATTTACAAGAATATAATTAAAGAATTAAACAAAGGAGAGATATTAATTACTGAAAAAGAAGATGGGTGAGAATAAGATAGGGAGGATCACACACACCAGTGGAGTGGAAAGAAGCGAGCGACAGAGAAAACAAAAGCAGAGGAAAGCAAAGAAAGCAGAGAGATGCCATGAAGATATTTAGAGTGGGGCCCGAAATGCCACAGGTGGCAGAAGATTGTGGAAAGGGAAGGTTGACTAAAATGGTTTTGTCGGGCTCTGATCATGTTACTAGGAGAGCGTCCAAGGTTGCTCACTTCCTGGTTTTTCATTGGGTGCTTCTGATGTCGAGTCAAGCTCGGAGCCTTCTCCTTTCTTCGCAATCTTAATCGTATCCTTTATTTCTCTTCTTTTGCACCAACATACAAGGAACCTCTACCGTTCGTTATTTTTTCAGTCTTTAGATTGGAATGAAAATTTGTCATGTGGTTTCTGTTTGCGCTAGATGGAGTGATAGATCTTTTACTATGCATACTATCAAATTCATGTTTGTGCTAGATGGGGTGATAGATGGTATGGATATATTAAGAATTGATAAATTTGATAGCATGTATATTAAAAGAGTAGAGCGCGAAATACATTTTTTCTATTTACTATGCATTTGAATTGTAACATATGTCAAGCTAAACTTGACAATATATGCAACCATAAATCTCAATTTTTTCTTCTTATCGTTGAATAAATGAAACGATGAAAATTTAGTTATATTTTTGAACCATAGTATATTAAACTTCGATCACCATACTTTTTTTTTTAAATTGAACATATTTTTTAAAGTCATTTTAATTGCTTTCCCAAAATCAGATCTCACGATTTTTTAATATTAAAATTTATTTTATAACCGAGGAGTTACAAAACCCATTGTTCAAAATTGAACATGTAAATTAGAATTATTGAGCTAGTCTTAAAAACAAAAACAAGAGAGTGTAAAAAAAACTTAAATTGTTGGCTCATGTTGACACGATTCTGGATTGTGTTAGGTTAAACGAGGCTGCCTATTCATTATTGTTAGATATGACCAAGCCTATTATAATATTTATTGTTTAATTAAATTTAGCTTAAACTCAAGAATGATTTAACAACTCGTCGCAGTTAAACTTGACATATATTTTTTAAAAATAAGGTCATAAAACATCAACTAAGAATTAATTAAAGACTATTTACGTACTAATACAGCTACATTTGAAATGAATTAACGACTCTCTTAAAGAAGACCCCACAAATAAGGTTAAGAAGCCATCAACCATCCACTTCCTCACCCACCAAAGGATAAGGGAAAGATGAGGCCAATTCATTTATATTCACATCCACCAAATGACAAAAAATAAGAAATATTCACAATAATTTTCTTCAAAGTAGTAAATATATATGTATACATAAATACAAGTAAAAATCTCCCCTTATATATATATATATATATATATAGTACCACTTCCTATCATCACCCTGCTCCACCACCTACCTGGAAACCTTAACCATGGCCACCACCACATTCTCCGCCGCCTCACAATTCTTCGGAACCCGCATCCAAAAACCGGCACCAAACCCGGGAAAAATCCAAGCGCGGTTCGGGTTTGGGACGAAGAAATCATCCCCACCACCAAAGAAAACTACCCCAAAACCAGCAGGGGACCGGCTGGTTTGGTTCCCGGGTGCAACCCCACCCGAATGGCTTGACGGAACCATGGTTGGGGACCGTGGGTTTGATCCGTTCGGGTTCGCTAAACCCGCTGAGTATTTGCAGTTTGATCTAGACTCATTGGACCAAAACTTGGCCAAGAATGTAGCGGGCGAGGTTATTGGAGCGAGAGTGGATGCTGCAGAGGTGAAAGCGACACCATTTCAGCCGTACACGGAGGTTTTTGGGATTCAGAGGTTTAGGGAATGCGAATTAATTCATGGGAGATGGGCAATGTTGGGCACTCTTGGTGCTCTTGCTGTTGAAGCTCTCACCGGTGTCGCATGGCAAGATGCTGGAAAAGTACGTTCTTTTTTTTCTTTGATACACCAAACACGGAATTAACAATTTATATAGTCACAAAAATGTCTCTAGATCTTAACTTATGCAAATATTTTACGACTATATTTGTGTGTTCACTATCATTATTTTCTTGCACGTACGGTATTTACATGCGAATAATGCTTCTCTCACGCATTAATATATAGTTAGGTGTTGAGATCATCAAGCTGTCCTTATAAGTTAATTAATGATACTTTTTATTAAGTTGTATGTATTTTGAAGTGAAATTAGGTTCAACTTCAAGACACATAATGTTATTTTTTAAGTTCTCTAAGAAATTCATTGTTAATTAGACTAATTAGGGCCTTTGAATTTGTTTGGAATTGTAACATGAAATCAGACTTTTGTAGCTCTCTAGACTTTTATGTGACCAATTATACTAGATTTTTTAGCCCAATCCAGTTCTTTGTGGATTGGATAAATAAAAATTTTACTTATTAAAAAAGAAACTTAGACAAATTAGGGCTTTTCTTTTTTGTGATACGTACACAGTAATGATCGAGTAGAAGCATGGATATGGTTTTGGATTAGAAACTGATACATGCATTAGATACAATAAAATAATAATGATCTATTTTAAGAGATTTAGTTATATAAATTAGAACAAAAAAGCAGAAGAGATCATAATTTAGGTAGAAAATCTAGGATTTTGGAAGGATTGTGGTTGTGGAGCTCTACATGTATATATACGCGGAGGGTTGGAAGAATGTATATAATTTGGACAAAAAAGAAGTAATTTCGTAGCTAGCTAGGGATTATCTTCCCCAACGTTTTCCTCTTCGTATCTTCTTGCTATCCAAGCAACCAAATTGCGATGCAAAATGAAAACATAATAAATACTGACGCCAACAAAGACGACAGTGATGTCTAGCTAGATGATAAAACCAAAAATAATTATTATTTTTTTAGATAAATTAATTAATTTTTTTAATATTTTCAGGTGGAGTTGGTTGAATGGGTCGTCCTATCTAGGCCAGCCGCTGCCATTCTCATTGACGACACTAATGTGGATAGAGGTGATAGTAATCGGCTACACTGAGTTTCAGAGGAATGCAGAGTTCGACCCAGAAAAGAGGCTCTACCCAGGCGGTTACTTCGACCCGCTCGGTTTAGCCTCCGACCCGGAAAAGAAAGAGAACCTTCAACTGGCCGAGATCAAGCATGCCCGGCTAGCCATGATTGCTTTCCTTATATTTGGCATCCAAGCTGCTGTCAGTGGCAAGGGTCCTATTAGCTTTGTGGCAACTTTCAACAATTGAATTGATCATATCATACTTCCTTTTTTTTTTTTACTGAAAAAAAGGGAGTCAAGGCGACCAGTATTAACATATTCCTACTGGGTGTTACCATGCAGGCATTACCTCTCCGCTACGGAATGTTCCAAGAGCCATAACTACACCGGCAGCGGACTTGTGTCTGTGCACTAGTGTGATCACCGTAGCACCACAGTAAGACAAGCTTACATGGGAGACTTCTTGCTCTATTGCACGACACTGGTCTTCGACTGTCAGAACTACCTGGTTTAACGCCGCTCTCACTCAACCCTATGCCTGTGAACAAGGGTCACTCCCTCTTTCGTCAGGCTACTCTCACGGGGTCATATCATACTTCTATACATTTATCTGTTTCACATTCAAATCTGTCAATTCTATTCCTTTATTCTCTCTCTTATATATACACCGTTCCTTCGAACTTTGTTGGTGAGTTTGGTATTATGTGCCGTCTATCTATGTATACTGATCACTAATGTATCTTTAAATGAAAATTTAACCAATTTGATTTGATTTATGCTTACCATTCATAAAATTAAATTGAAGTTAACAGAGAATTTGAATTTTCTGAGTTATAATTTTATCATTTTATGAATATTTATTGATATAATAATGATCAAATATATCGTTTTTTAATTGGGTCTATCTATTAAAAAGGTTCTGTAGTCTTATTAAAACTAAATATAAGTTTACAATTCACTTAAATATATATTGTTTTAAAGTTTTAAAAGGTTAAATAAAAGATTTATAGAAAAGACAAACGTACATACATATTTGAGTGATTGAATAATTATTTTTTTCAAAAAAAAAAGGTGAAAGTTTATAACATATCAAACTAGATAACATGTAAATGAGAGGTAGATCGAACGATAAACATGAAATTAATCCGTCTCTTCTCATATATATTAGAAGAATAAATGATATACGGAGAAAATATAAATTTATAAAAATCGGATTTCACTCATTCATTTGAAATTTTCTGTTCAATTTTTTATTCTTTTAATTTTATTTTTAATTCATACAATATTTTTATAAAAAATATATTTTTTTAATTGTTTTTCCTTCTTCTGGTATATGTGCTAAAAACGGGTTATTAGAGCTTAGAAGGGCCGAGATGTGCGTTCCGGGTTAGAGGGCTCAGTTGTAGCGAAACTTAGGTCTCCCATGTTTCGGACACAATTATCTTCCTTGTTTTCATACTGGTCCACTTTGGACAGCTATTCTCTCTCTCTCTCTCTCTCTCTCTTGACATTATGTGATGTCTTGGATTTGTTTGTCCTAATCTTTTCTTTTACCATGATCCTAATCAAATATTACTCCTGTTATTTTATCAGTAATTATCATTAAGAATTTTTTACTACAATTTGTTTTTATTTCAAAATTTATATCCTTATTGAATATGCTTCGGTTTATTTTATATTCCCTTTTTGAAATGGTAAATTTGACAATGTGAATAAGAAGAGGATGTTTGCAGCAATGATGTGAATCGTGAAATGAGATTTTCACTATCTTCTAAAAATTTCACCCACCAAAATAGTCGGCCTACTATCATTTTTCATTTCATTATTTCATTGTGGGACTATTTTTCTTTGTCCTCTACCGTATTTTAAATTGTCCAAGTATTGCCTAATTCATCAACACCAATATTAAAAAATCAATTTATTAGAGTGCACTCAAACATTAAAATGTTTTGACTTTTAATTATTAGTATCCTCTTTTCCTGTGGATTTAGAATATATTTTTTGGACTAGTAGTATGTATAATTCTATTAGAATCTCAGCTGGCTGGGTCAAAAGATTTAGAATATATTTAATATCAACTATATATATATATACATATTTAATTTTTACTAATATATTTATCAAAAGAAATTTATTAATATATTTATAATTCATTAATATTAGAATTGAAATGTTAAGACCTCAAAAAATTTGATTCTTAATAAAAAATAAAATGACTTATAAAATTTAAGTACTTATAAAATAAAGTGACTTATAATTTATTAATAATAAAATTTATAGTGTTAAGAGCAAATAAAATAACTTGTAAAAAAAATTTGAAGTTTCTAGTCAAAACTCTTTCAATAGTGATATCATTAATTTAAAATATTAAATTAGCAATTAACTTGAAAACTAAAAAAGAAAGAATGTAAATATAATTGCGAAATGTTGAGCTTTCTGGTCTGGTCCAGTTTTCTTGCGTTTCATTCAACAGCAACAACTTTAAAAGAAAAAAAAGAGAGAAAATAAGGCACTTAACTGCAACCTATTTGATTAACATGCGATGATTGTTTCTGCTTTCTGACTTCCTTCTCTTCTTGTTTTTATCATCCCAATTTTCTTTATTGTTTTATTGATATAAAGATTGTATATGTACAAATATGCAGATTCTGATCTATCTGTGGGAGATGGGAAGGCTGTTTGCTGTGAGTCTTGAAGGAAAGATCTATAGCTGCAAGCACTGCAGGACTCATCTTGCTCTTTTTGAGGATATCGTTTCAAAGGTAATTGTCTTTTTCTTTTCTTTTAAATTTACTTTCATTTTTGTGGTTTGATTGGATATTTCTTCTTTGTTCCCTGATAATCTCGGGGAAAACTCTCCTGGGTGTTGTTAATTTGGTTGGTTTCTTGCTTGGTAAGCTATGGTGTCGGTTTCTCTTTGATTGGTTGACTGTGGATTCATCTGTGTCTGAGTTCAGTTCAGAGGCGGAGCCATAATATTTAGTCAGTGGAGTCAAAATCTTTTAAACTTCTTAAACGTGTGATGAAATTTTTTATAAAAATATAATGACCTTTAATCTAAAACATTATAGCTTGAATAAAGGACCTTTTTTTTCTTTTTTTTTTTTCTGTTTTGCGGCCTGAAATTAGAAGAGCCTGCTGGCACATCGTTGGACTATTTTATTTTTCATCTATGTTTAATTATCCAAATGTAATGCGTCATCATAATATATTAGTGGTCAATAAACAAAATAAATATTTTTCTACGAAATATCGTATCTGTTTAAAAGATTTATTAAATTTCACTGCCTCCTGCATGTGGGTTTGAGACCCTCCTGATTGTGTTCCGAACATTATGATCATTCTATGTTAAATTGTTTTGTGAGGATTTGTCTGTTGATGGTGAAGAGCAGTGGATGAGAGATTTGTTTTGCTGTAGTTTAGGTGTTCATTTGCATTTCATTTTTTCAGAAGTATAGTAGTATAGTCTTTAGGAGTTGATGCTAACAAGTTTGATGAACTCCTGCTGCCTCAATTTGATAAAAGAGGAATAGCTGAAACCCAATTAGGCAGCTTTTGATAGTTATAGAATGCTTCTTGCAGTGTGCTATCAAGTTAGATATTTTTAGCTCATGAGAACATATTATTAGTTGAAGCTCAACAATACTCCATAAAGTTGTTATTTTTTTTTCTTTTTTTGAAATTGATCTGATATTGACATGTTAAAAGACTTTCAATGAGTGGATTAATTGCTTAATGTGGCAGATGGATTTGGTCTACTTTACCACTCTGCTGATGGTCATACATTGTATCCATCTATGATTTCTGAATACATGCCATTTAGTTTCTCTTGTATCTTCTTTTACTACTTGAGATAGAATTTCTGACTAGTTTTAGATGAGGCTGGACACCCATGTAATCTTTTGAATCTTGAAAATCTGATGGTATGACTGTCCGCCATCTTAAAATCCTACCACAAAGCTGTGTGTTTATCATTCTGAAATTGAAGACGACAATTTTAGGTCAGTGAAGTAGGTGGTGATAGCATGATATAAGAAATCTAAAGTATCAATTATTGGCATCAATGTTCTCAGAAATGGCATCGACCTCAGGAAAGCATCTCAGTTCATTATTGATGACACTATTAAGATAGATGATTTTGACATGAGGAAACACGTCTGTTGCTGCATGGCTCACCAAGCTGAAAATCTTACATATTTGGTCCTGTGTTGTTGCGCTTTTGAAAGTAAATCATCCTGTTGTATTGCCTTAAGAATTACTTATCATCTCACATACTTATTATTAGAAACAAATTTGTTTTGTCCAATTGTATATCTAATATATTTTTTTTGTCAAAGTGTATACGTAAGTCTACAATTTTTTCTCTGTAATTTTGTGTGCTGTCACAACTGTAAGTTAAACTGGGACATAGACGGTTTCTTAACATGATAAGCGATGCTATGTTACTTTGATTCTTGGATTTCATGTCAACATAGTTCATGAGATATTTTAGAACACTAGTAGAACCTATTTTATCAAAATTTTTCTGTTCAAAAAATTGTCTGGGAGTTTGGGGAAGCATGCATTCTGACAATTTGTTTTGCCTGTGTTCTTTTATTCAGTCGTTTCAGAGCAGGCATGGGAAAGCTTATCTCTTCAGTAAGGTGTAAGTTTTCCTAAGACTTCTCAACACTATGAGATGTAATAATGTGCTAGTGGCTACTGAAAATATATTGACAAAAACACTGATTTGATTTGAAATTTTTGGCTAACTGTTAATGTCATGGTCTTGTTGTTTGGCTTGATAGTCAATGATCAGTGCTATGTAAAGGTCATCTAAATGCTTCCGTCAATTTAAATATCCATAGCGAACAAGAGAATTTATGACAACTCTTCCAGTGTTGATCCCTGTTGTCGTTACATGCCATGTATTCCATGTGATTTCTTCTCAGTAAGAAGCCGTATTGGAAAAATACCTGCCTTTATGGTTATGTAGTGGCCTACGCAATATGAAATGCTCGTCGAGAGTGCATTTTTTTTACAGCATCTGACACATCAATTTTCTTGAGAAACTAAGACTATCCACTCTTGTGGTTCCTTTAGATTTAATCATTTTCCCATTTCATGACAGAGTGAATGTAACCGTAGGACCGAAAGAAGATAGAGTGATGATGACTGGGTTGCACACGGTTGCGGACATTTTCTGTGTTGGTTGTGGATCGATTCTCGGGTGGAAATATGTAAGATTAGAAAATAGTTCTTACAGGACAATCAATAATCTACGATTGTTTCCTAGATTCAATTAACTATTTGCATGATTTATTTCAGGAAGTTGCTCATGACAAGACCCAGAAGTACAAGGAAGGAAAATCTGTTCTTGAGCGGTCAGTAGAGAAGTAGATACTTAAAAATGTTCTTTTTCTAGATTATCGCATTCTTGGAAACTAAGGTGATGTGGGTTTTGGTTGATGACCAGGTTTAAGGTATCTGGTCCTGATGGGAGCAGTTATTGGGTAAATCATGAAGCACATGTTGGTGGAAGTGATTCAGATGATGTTTAATTGCTTCCTCTTAAAAAGTTGCCATTTAATTGTGCATTCTTTCTTCTCTGTATGTTCATGTTGTTGTTTTAACAAGAAACTGATTTCCTCTT
>CAODLS011162652.1:0-24233 GCA_948243855.1 Flueggea neowawraea
AGTGCCCTGTTGTTCGGGCCAAATTATGTTATGTTAGTTGATCCACACTGGGTAGTGGGTATGGACTTACAGTTGTTAAACAAATGTTTAACAATTTTGTTTAAATTATTTATTTATTATTTTGTTATTACGAATATATTTTAATTATATATTCGGGAATATTATTTTTGAAAAATATATCTCTGCTAAATTGTTTAATACGGTAAATAAGTCGATTAAAATATAAATTTGGGTAGTTTTCTGTTCTCCGAGGCTTGTGCGAGATGGGCCGGACTTTCACAGAAGGTTCGAATCGTACGCCAGTCGCGGTCCCGGGAATGGGTCATGACAGGTTTATAAGCTGGTTGCCAATATTTTTTAATCCATTTATTAAATTCTAATTTTTTAGCAAAACTAAATGATAAATGATTAACAACAACCATTTCGGCAAAATTCATACTAGATTAATCATGATTATAACGAAATAAACTAGGTTGAGAGGAAGAAGAAGCAAACCAAGTTAGTTGCTTTTGTCCTCTCGCAATTCCCATTTTTTTCGGATGTTTGACTATTATATGCTTTTGAAATATTCCATAACTTCCTCCATGTTTGAACGAGTACTCCTTCGAACAATAATTATAACAAACTTTAAATATTTTATCATCACCACGAATTTTCTTAAAATGAATTTTAAAAATATCGGAACTAGAAATTCTTCCTCTCGTTCTCCTCTCATCTCCTTGGGTGAGAATTGGTTGAGTGTGACTCTCTTGAGTTCCAATATTTTGGACTTCAACATTTTCAAAATTTTTATTTTCACTAAAATTTTTTATTACTCCAAAATAAATATGCAAATATTAATTAAATGCAATAAAATAACTAAATAACTAAGTTAAACTATAGTAAAAAGTAGAAGGAATTTGAAAAATGTAATTCTAAAAAATAATTTTGAAAAATATAGAAATGTAATAATAAAATATATAAATAATTAATGAGAGCAATTTGGAGCAAAATGAATTTTTTAGAGAGTGAGAGTGTAAAAGAGATTGAGATTGAGAGAAGAAATTGTGTAAAATTGATAGGAATGTGGTGATGGTATTTATAGAGTTGAAGAAAAAATAAAATAAAAAAATAAAGAAAGGGATATATGGTGGTTCGAACCACCAGTTCGACTGTTTTTAGAGGGTCCAACCGGAACCTAAACCCCAACCCTCTGGTTTTGGTCGGGCGATTCTGATTCCTGTCCGATTCCAATTTTGACCGCTTGAGTTTCGATTCAATTTTTACACCTCTAATTGGATCTTATGGAAACATGCACACAGACAAATTAGATGATGATTTAGATAAAATTGAAAACGATTCATTAATTAAGAAGCGGAATTCATTTTTTTTTCCCTTCAAGTGATGGCTACAGTTGAGTTACTAATTTTGTTTAAAAAAATATAACAAAAAATGCCTAAAAATTAGACTTGTCTCTTTAAGACAAAATTCTTTTTTTTTTGTGTCCTAGTTACTACCACCAAATGGCTAGACTTCCTTTTTTTCTATTTGTTTTTTTTTTCTTTTTCTACATTGAAAGGATTTTTTTTTTGCAACTGAAATCAGTTTTTTCTCAAATTAAAAGATTATTAGTAAGAATTATTGGGGCTTTATACATGTGAACCCCCTGAATTTCTATTGAATGTGCAATTTCCACCACCCCGCCCGCACTTTGTGCTCATTTACGAAGCCCCTTGAATTTGCAGAAACGACATCATATTACCCCTCAAACTTTAAAAACATAGTCGCATAACACGGTATGTGATGACACAACAATGACGACATCACTTCATGTGTTTGGAGGCATGTGTAGTGTTAAAATTAGATGATGTGGCACTAACTAATCTACGACATCATTAGATTATGCAGGCCACGTCACTCAACCATCCCAATTCATGCTGATGAATCCTTAAAACCCACCTCTGTCTCTCATAATCAAACACCATCAACTTCTTCTTCCTCTATGAATCCTATCACTCCTCTCTCCCTCTCTCTCTCTCTCCCTCTCTCTCTCTACACTATCTGTCTTGACACTCAATATGTCCACACTTTATCTCCCTTCCTCGTGTTGTTGCTCTATCTAAGTTGTTGCATGTTTTAATCAAGGTTGACGTTCTTTCTCTATCTATAACTATAAGAGACCATAATTCACTTCTTATTTTGTTGGAAATAATTATGTTTAACTTTGGGTTTTGCAGTACACACATTGATATTTGGAGCATAAGATGCATATTTGCTGAATTTTGACAGGGAAGCCCTTGTTTCTTGGAAAAAATATGGTGCATCAATTGGATCTGATAACTGATTTGCTCTGTACTCCTACTGCTGCCATGGGTTAGTTATTACAATCTTACCAGTTTTTGTTTTTCTTGTTCAAATAACAATTCATGACCATCAAAAGGGTTTTGCCTTTTGTGATTTTGCAGGACATAAATAATAATCATAATAATACTATTTTTTCCTTGGAAAAAATGTTGACTTTCCATGAAATCCATAGGTTGGGAATGAAAATGCTATAAAGTATTTGAGTAGCGAGAGGAATGTTAAGTTGAATTGATTTTCTTTGTTGTATGTTAATTGCTATCTTGTAAAACATGGGCTAAGGCAAAATGTGTCGGGTCTTGTTATTTTTTATGGTTTTTAGGGTTACGGTTAATCTATTTGACTATAGCTCTTGTAAAACCTATGAATAGTAACTTGGGGAAACATATGAAACCAAGAGTGTATGTGTGTTGTCTTTCATAGTGAATAATAGACTCGCTCGCTCTTTTTGTCTATGGATGTAGATCAATTTGATCAAACCACATAAAATATGTGCTCTTGTGTGTGATTGTTCTCTTTCATATTCCGTTTTTCTATTCGTCTTGCCTGACAAGGGGTATCAGAGCTCTGGGCATTTGTTCAGAAACTCCAGGGTTCAGATCTACTAAAAGAAGTTGTCTTCCCATAAATTTGAGTTTTATAAGTTCAATGGCTCGAATGATTTCACTCTTTGGAAGTTGAAGACAAAGGTGCTTCTAGTTCAATAAAGGTGTGACGAGGTAATAGAAGGGGAAGAGAAGTTACCGGTAAAACTGACTGTCATGACCCGAGATTGACCATGACTGGTGTACGAGGCGAACTGAATCAGAGGCCTGACCCATATCATACAAGCCTCGGAGAATAAGATATTATATCCATTTCATTCATTTAAAACATTTATTAAACAAAACATATGAAATATAAAACACATTTTATGAATATGTATATATCAAAATATATGTATAAGTATGGAAAAATAATATAATAGTAACAGAATGAGTAAATCTGTGTATCAAAATACAAAATATATACCAAGTAACCCACTAGAATCCTAATGTGGAGCTCTAAATCAAAAACAAAGAGCCTGACCAAAAAGGCATCAACAAACCAAAGCAAATGACGCCTCATTGAGTATCAGGATGTCGGATGGTTACTGAAGTCAAAAGTACTTGAAATATTAAAGGAGGGGTGAGTAAAACTCAGTGAGTGACAATACTTTAGATCTTCTCTGAGGCTCACATAAACCATTTTGAAAACATTTTTGGAAAATACTACATGTGCATGTGTAATAATATACTATTAGTATACACTCGTATACATATAGATATTGATTCAGAAATTCATGTTGAAAACATTCGTATGAATAGCAAACAATAGACAACCATACAAATATTAATATCATATATATATATAAATATATATATATATATATACCAGACGATAGATAGGGACTAGAAGCAAAGTCAAATAGATATCAAATAGAAATCTGACATGTGGTCTATGCCATCAGACAGAATTAGACATTACGTGTGTCTGGTCGGACACACTGCTACCATTTACCTTGATAATTGGGGCCTTGACAGAGTAGTGGTATACTAAAGGTCATGTTACCTCGTAGCTAGGTCTCTCATGTCCAAAATAATATAATAATTATAAGTATAGCAGGCAGCATGCAAATCAGATAATCATAGTTAGAAAATATATAATAATTTGGAAAACAGATTTTCCTATATCTCAGAAATATCACACCAATCAAATTTTTACTTTATTCCAAACCATTAATTAGTCCGATTCAGATATAGCTAGACACAACAAAAACAATATAAGTTAGGAAGACACGGTTTATGTGTCCATAACTGCTATCCCACTTACCTGACTGTCCAAGTTGAATGGTCCAGTGATGCACCACTGGTAGGCGGCTGGTCTTGCTGGCGAGTACAAGAAGTTGAAAAAACAGATATATTAGAGGAATGTCAAATGTAGTACTGGTGTTATAGCAATACTGAATTCATGAATGCAATGTAAATGCAACCCAACTATCGACGACGTCAATAAATCTATTCCGATCAAAGATCTAACTCTCTCGCGTCAAAAATCAAACATCTCATAAAATTTATGACTTGGTAGCTCAACTTTTGCAAAATTATACTTTAGTCCCTAAGACCTTGGAAAATTAAAGATTAATCCCCATTTTTTTAAAAATAATCAGTCCACCAACTTGTCAGAATTTGCAAATTAGACTTCAACTCTAGAAAATTTCCAATCTAGTCCTTGTGACAAAACATATTAAAAAATGCCACAAAATTTGTATCGATCGATACCTAACATTCCAAATCACTCAAATCAAATCTAATCACAATTCAATCAAATTAACAAGATCAAAATTTACGAGGACCTTGGCACCATTACAAAATCATATTAACAAGATCTATCACTGATTTCTTCCACCTTAATAATAAACCCATTAATATATTATTTGTAAAAAAAACAACACCATTAAGATATTGGTCACAAGGTTTGCAATGAGATCTTAGTACAAAACAAAAACCCATTTTGATATTACTGACAATTACAAGGGCTCAATGTTGAAGAACTAGGACTCTGCAACCGAAACCCTACCTTCAAAGGCAAAAAGGAGAGACTTTGGACTTGCCAGAGTTAAGGTTTTCTTTGTCGCTAGAAAATTTGGCCTCCGACATCAATTTGTAACTATGCTTGATGATTGAGGTTGTGAATTGCAAATTTTTATGTCATAGCCTATTTATAGACCATGATCGACATGTAAGGCGAACTGAACCGGAGGTTCAACCCAACTCAAACAATCCTCGGAGAGTCAGGTATTCTACCCAACTTATTCATTTTAAAAGCATTTATTAGGCCAAAATATATAAATATAAGTTAAAAAATAAATTATATATATATATATAAAGTAAACTTAGCAGTAAAATATCAAATGTTAGCAAAATAATATACTAGTAAATCAATGTAATCAAAATACAAACTACAACCTAGTAACCCAACAACAACTCAATATGGAGCTCTATTGCAAACATATATGGAGCATGACCAAATGGCACTCATTGTCAAAAGGAACACGTCAATGAGAATCAAGATGTTGGACAGTCGCTGGATGCCAAAAGTATACCTAAAAATATTATAGGAAGGGGGTGAATAAACTCAGTGAGGGATAACACTTTAGATCGCCTCCGAGACTCACATAAACCGTTTTGAAATCATTTTAAAAAATTCTGCATGCATGTATATAATTAAATACTAATACTATACACAAGTATACGAATAGTAGTAATTCATAAATTCATTTTGAAAACATTTGTACAAATAGAAAACAACAAACAATCATAGAGAATAATATCAAATATATGTAAATAAGAAATTACAGATAGGGACCAGATATAGAAGTAGACAGAAAGCATATGTTGTGGTCTACGCCACCAGAGAAAATCATATGTACGTGTGTCTAGCAGGATACACGATTACCATATTATCATGCTAACTAGGGCTTTGACAGACCAATAGTATACCAAAGCCTACGCTACCTCATAGTGATATATATATATATATATATATATATATATATATATATATATATATATATAACAGAGTTTCAGACAAACAGAGTATTAAAATATTTAATAATCACATCATCATATTTTTAATTTAGCCGTTCCATTAATAATTCAAATTACAGATATAAATCAAACACAACAAAAACATATAGAATTTCAAGACACAGTCTATGTGTCTAAAGCTGTCATCTCACTCAATTGGTAGTTCAGAGCAAGAAAGGCCAGTCACGCAGCACTAGCTAGGGTGTTGGTCTCGATGGCACGAAGAGGAAGTTGAAACAGATAAAATCAGAGCAAATATCAAAATGTGGTATTGGTACTGTGACAATACCGAAAATGTACAATAATACAATGTCGATGCAGATGCTCGAGCGAAGTCAAAAAACCTATTTCGATCGACGATTTATCGCTCTTGTCCCAAAAATCAAAATCTACGTAAAATTACGATTTAGCTCCTAAACTTTTGTAAAATTAAACTTTAGTCCCTAAGACCTCAAAAAAATTACAAATTAGTACCCAAACTTTTAGAATTTACAAATAAGGCCTCCAGGTATTTTAAAATTATAAATCAATCCTCCAATTTATTAGAATTACAAATGTAGCCTCAACTTTCTTAAAATTATAAATTTGGAGCTCTGCTTTTCAAAAATTATAAATCTGACCCAATATGTATAATATCAAGTATAGTCCTCAAATTATTCAAAATCTAGAAAATTATGTGTTTAGTCCTTTTGACAGAAAATCACACTAAAATGTCCTAAATCTCGAACCGATCGAAACCCAACATTTTCAACCATTCCAATTAACTCAAAACCATCCCTGTCACTTGAATCCATCAACATTTTCGTCCAAAACAATGTCAAACCGTCCAAAATAGTTGCCACAATTTCGGATCACATAAACCCACTTCAAAAAAAATCATCAAATCACCATGTACAACCTATATTCATGTTTTTCCAACTCAATTCCATCAAAAACAAGCTCGAATTTGTACTAAAATACTCTCAAAACTGCAGCTTTAGCTCTTACCAAACCCATGAATTTCCACAAATCCAAATGATGTATGAACAAGAAATAGAAGCAAAGGAACAACTTGGAATCAATTTCTTACATCAGATTGAAGAGAAGAATGGATGGGAAGCAAATGGAGATGAAGAATGACGTGACTAAGGTGTGGAACAGTGAAGGAAATGAGTAGAAACTGTAATGAGGGCAACAGGTTGAAGGGTTTTAAATAGAAGAAAATACAAAACAATGTGTAGAGGGAAAAAACGCCACAGTTTGGTAAGACACGGGCAACAATCACTGAACACGGTGACACATTCAAACACACGGGAGTCATATTCAAAGACACAATCACGAAATCATGCCCCTGCAATTGCAAATAAGACACAACCAGCATGGGTGAGACACAACCAGAATTCTTTGACTGTGTTCGTGACTGTGTGTGCATAAACTTGATATTTTGCGACCCAAACCCCTCGTTCTATCGCTTAACAGCCAAAGATGATGAAGGATCCTTAAATCAATCCAAAAAAATAATCATTTACCATCTAAAACATAATTCTATGAACGCTAACCATGAATTATGATCGAAGATGAATCAAAGTCTCAATCAAAACACAAGTGAAACATGCAAGATGTTACGTACTTCCCCTCTTAAAAGAAATTCATCCCGAAATTTTCAGACAAACAAGATCAACACTAAGATCAAATCTAAATCTCTAATTCTGAATCCAACCTAGAATCCTATATACGAAAATCTCGCTAACATTCTAACTCACCCAATTTCAAATACGCAGACGTGAAATAGAAAATGAACAAATGCATAGAACGTAGAAACAGAGAACATAATGCATTAACCTATACATTTGCAAAATTGAAGAAGCGTGAATATGAATGATGTTTCCAAATCACTTTCACTCATGCTATCTCTTTATTCCACAGTCGTTTGACCTGTCAGTCAATAATCCTTACTGGGGCCTTGTCATAAGACAAACCAACTCTAACCTCAACAGATTGTGGTGTTAGAACATGAAACGGATCAAAGACGTACTAACTCATGAGCTAACTATGGAATAGCAGATGTATAGAAACAAACTGAGGCTGTAGTGCCAATCTATAAGTAAAAGCTTCGATACGGTCGATAATCTTAAATGGATCAATGTATCCCGGGCTCAACTTGCCCTTCTTCTCAAACCTCATAATACCCTTCATAGGTGATACTTTCAGAAACGCATGGTCTTTTATCTCAAACTCTAAATGTTTACGGTTTGGATCAGCATAACTCTTTTGGTGATTGTGCGCAGTTTGGGTTCGTTGTTGAATCAACTTGACTTTCTCAATAGTGTCCAAAATAAGATCTGGGCCTAGAGGTTCTTTTTCACTGGCCTCAACCCAACACAGAGGAGATCCACACTTCCTACCATACAGTGCCTCATATGGTGCCATCCCGATACTCGAATTGTATGAATTTGTTGAAGTTTTAGCATCAAAACATAGGCGAAATAACAAAAAATTTTCATCTAATCACTCTAATAACAAACCGAAATTGATAGATTAAACAAAGATCAGATCTTTGCTTACATGATGAGAGCTGAATCAGATTTGATTATTTACCAAGAGCCCTAGTTCACCTTTGCCAAGGATGAACCCTTGCTCATTTGATTTGCTCCAAGCTTTGTAAGAACCATAGCCTTAAGACTAAGATCTCTATTTCACACACACTAGATCTATATTAGAATGAGTTGAGGTGTGGTAGAACTAAAGTAAACACTCTCATTTGGTGAATATAGGGTTTGACAATGCTAGGTTAGGAAGTGTTATCTTGGAGCCGAAAACACCAACTTAATTAGGGTTAGATGTAGCATCACACCTTAGGTCTTTGTATAGTGTTAGGGTTATAATATTAGGGTTAGGATGTCTCCAAAAACCTTAATAAATCATGTCATGGCCGGCCACACTTCTCTTTTTGGGTTAGGAAGTCTAATTCCTACTTTAAAGGGAAAGGCTCCTAACTTTTAGGATATGGCCATAGAGCTTAATTTCCTCACACTATATGGACCTTTGTTTAATCAATTAATCCATGATTAATTAATTAAACATGTCACGGGCTGAATTATCATATAATTAACCCATACTAACCATAGCCGAAATTCACCTATGCACCTTAAGTCAACATTTGACCTAATTGCAACAAGAGAGATAAAACTCGTTCCAGATCTTTCTTGTGCAATCCCATATGTTCATTCAATGTTGGCAATGAGTTTAATATAAATTAATACTCATAAATCACTAGGGGCTTATAGCAAGATGTAGTGATTACCCAAATTGAATGAATGTCCACTGGAGCCAACAAACCTAATTGCAACCTTATACAATCATTTACCTTTCGATATCATGATTAGCATGAGGCATGGAACATGTCACCCTTATTCGTTGCTAAAACATTTCTTGATGTCTAAATGACATTGACTTAATCTCTCATTTAGGCATGGCCATGCACTACTCAGTGTCATTTATCAAGTGGTCGGTGATATCTTCTTTCTCTTATGAGAAAGTGGTAATCCCTTCAATTCACTCATGTTTCTAGCATGATTCTTAGCATACCCAATCAAGTCCATACTTTCCCCCAGTTACGGAAGGCATTAGGCAAATGTCAAAGTATACTAATCCTCACCTAGAATCCATAACGATTTTAGGTGTAAGATTTCTAGTATAAGCATTGCATGAGAACTACTTATCAAATATAACCATATAGTATTCTCATGAATGAATTGATCTGATACAATGTTCCCTAACATGTATTTATGCCTCTGATTGATATCTCTATATCTTATGACCTTGTAGAACACGGTCATCTTACAGAGCACATACTAGCCTTAGTTTGTTATCACTCTCATGATAACAATCGACCAGGGATAATTTAGAAAGTTATTCTTTTGAGTCTTACGGTTCTACTATCAAATCACGTATTTGATTTAACTTAATTAGAATAACCATTCAGGGACATTTTATCAAGTTAACTATGCAAAAGAATAATAATTAGGTAAAATAATACCTCATTTTATTTAATTAAATAGATTACGATGTCATTGGACCATAGAGCACAACTAACAATCTTCCACTTGCACTAGGCCCAATCATGCATAATCCTAAGTCCAAGTGACCTCACATATCGGTAATGCTTGGCTTGCACTAGTGCCTTAGTGAGAGGATCATCTATATTGTCATCGGTTGGAATCTTGCATATCTTCACATATCCTCTCTCAACTATCTCCCAAATGAGGTGCTATCTTCTGAGTATGTATTTGGATTTCTGGTGTGATCGGGGCTCCTTGGTGTAGGAGTTTTAGCATTAAACACATAGGCAGAGTAACAAAATTTTTTCATCTAATAACTCCAATAACAAACCAAGATTGATAGATTAAATAAAGATCATATCTTTACTTGCATGATGAGAGCTGTATCAGATTTGATTATTCAACAAGAGCCCTAGTTCACCTTTACCAATGATGAACCCTTACTCTTTAGATTTGCTCCAAGCTTTGTAAGAACGTTAGCCTTAAGACTAAGATCTCTACTTCACACACACTAAATATATACTAGAACGAGTTGAGGTGTGCTAGCACTAAAGTAAACACTCTCTATGTTGACTATAGGGTTCGGCAATGCTAGGTTAGGATGTGTTCTCTTAGATCCGAAAACACCAACTCAATTAGGGTTAGATGTAGCATCGCACCTTATGTCCTTATATAGTGTTAGCGTTATCCTCTTAGGGTTAGGATGTCTCCAAAAACCCTAATAAATCATCTCATGGCCGACCACGCTTCTCCTTTTGGGTTAGAAAGGCTAATTCCTACTTTAAATGTAAAGACTCCTAACTTTTAGGATATGGCCATTGAGCTTAATTTTCTCACACTATATGGACGTTTATTTAATCAATTAATCCATGATTAATTAATTAAACATGTCATGGGCCGAATTACCATATAATTAACCCATACTATTCATATCCAAAATTCACCTATGCATCTTAAGTCAACATTTGACCTAATGGTAAGAAGAGAGATAAAACTAGTTCAAGATCTTTCGTGTACGATCCTGTAGGTTCATTCAATGTTAGCAATGAGTTTAATATACATTAATAATCATAAATCACTAGGGGCCTCTAGCAAGACGTAGTGACTACCCAAATTGAATGAATGTCGACTAGAGCCAACAAATCTAATTGCAACCTTATACAATCATTTACCTTTCGATATCATGATTAGCATGAGGCATGGAACATGTCACACTCATTTGTTGCTAAAACGTTTATTCATCTCTAAATGACATTAACTAAATCAAATAAATGATAACTATTTTATCATTTCATTTGGGCATGGTCGTGCACTACTCAGTGTCATTTATCAAGTGGTTGGTGATATCTTCTCTCTCTTATAAGAAAGTGGTAATCCCTTCACTTCCCTCATCTTTCTAGCATGATTCTTAGCATAACCAATCAATTCCATACTTACCCCCAGTTACGGAAGGCGTTAGGTACACTAATCCTCAGCTAGAATCCATAGCGATTTTAAGTCTAAGAATTTCTAGTATAAGTATTGCATGAGAAATACTTATGACATATAACCATATAGTATTCTCATGAATGAATCGATCTGATACAATGTTCCTTAAATGTATTTATGCCTCTGATTGATATCTCTATATCCAATGACCTTGTAGAACACGATCATCTTGTAGAGCACATACTAGTCTTAGTTTGTTATCACTCTCATGATAACAATTGACTATGGATAATTTAGAAAGTTATTCTTTTGAGTCTTAAGGTTCTACTATCAAATGATGTATTTGATTTAACTTAATTAGAATAACCATTCATGGACATTTTATCAATTTAAGTATGCACAAGAATAATAACTAGATAAAATAATACCTCATTTTATTTAATTAAATAGATTACAATGTCATTGGGCCCTAGAGCATAACTAACAATCTACCACTTGCACTAGGCCCAATCAGGCATAATCCTAACTCCAAGTGACCTCACATGTCGGTCATGCTTGGCTTGCACTAATGCCTTAATGAGAGGATCAACTATATTGTCATCGATGGGAATCTTGCATATCTTCACATATCCTGTCTCGGCTACCTCTCAAATGAGGTGGAATCTCCTGAGTATGTGTTTGGATTTCTGGTGTGATTGGGGCTCCTTAGTGTAGGAGTTTTAGCATTAAACACATAGGCGGAATAACAAAATTTTTTCATCTAATAACTCCAATAACAAACCAAGATTGATAGGTTAAATAAAGATCAGATCTTTACTTACATGATGAGAGTCGAATCATATTTTATTATTCACCAAGAGCCATAGTTCACCTTTACCAAGGATGAACCCTTACTCTTTAGATTTGCTCCAAGCTTTGTAAGAACCTTAGCCTTAAGACTAAGATCTTTACTTCACAAACACTAAATATATACTAGAACGAGTTGAGGTATACTAGCACTAAAATAAATACTCTCTAATGGTGAACATAGGGTTCGACAATGCTAGGTTAGGATGTGTTCTCTGAGATCCGAAAACACCAACTCAATTAGGGTTAGATGTAGCATCACACCTTAGGTCTTTATATAGTGTTAGGGTGATCCTCTTAGGGTTAGGATGTCTCCAAAAACCCTAATAAATCATCTCATGGCTGGCCACGCTTCTCCTTTTGGGTTAGGAAGTCGAATTCCTAGTTTAAAGGTAAAGACTCCTAACTTTTAGGATATGGCCATTGAGCTTAATTTCCTCACACTATATGGTCCTTTATTTAATCAATTAATCCATGATTAATTAATTAAAAATGTCATGGGCTGAGTTATCATTTAATTAACCCATACTAATAATAGCCAAAATTCACCTATGCACCTTAAGTCAACATTTGACCTAATGGCAAGAAGAGAGATAAAACTCGTTCCAGATCTTTGGTGTGCGATCCTGTAGGTTCATTCAATGCTGGCAATGATTTTAATATACATTAATAATCATACATCACTAGGGGCCTCTAGCAAGACGTAGTGACTACCCAAATTGAATGAATGTCGACTGGAGCCAACAAACCTAATTCCAACCTTATACAATCCTTTACCTTTCGATATCATGATTAGCATGAGGCATGGAACATGTTACACTCATTTCTTACTAAAACATTTATTGATCTCTAAATGACATTGACTCAATCAATTAAATGATGACTCTTTTATCATTTCATTTTGGCATGGTCATGCACTACTCAGTGTCATTTATCAAGTGGCCAAGTGATATCTTCTATCTTATGAGAAAGTGGTAATCCCTTCACTTCAATCATGTTTCTAGCATGATTCTTAGCATTCCCAGTCAATGTCATACTTACCCCAAGTTACAGAAGGTGTTAGGCAAATGGTCAAAGTGTACTTATCCTCAGCTAGAATCCATAACGATTTTAGGTCTAAGGATTTCCAGTATAAGCATTGCATGAGAACTACTTATGACATATAACCATGTAATATTCTCATGAATGGATCGATCCAATACAATGTTCCTTAGCATGTATTTATGCCTCTAATTGATATCTCTATATCGCATGACCTGGTAGAACACGGTCATCTTACAGAGCACATACTAGTCTTAGTTTGTTATCACTCCCATTATAACAATCGACTAGGGATAATTTAGAATGTTATTGTTTTTAGTCTTAATGTTCTACTATCAAATCACATATTTGATTTAACTTAAGTAGAATAATCATTCATGGATATTTTATCAAGTTAACTATGCACAAGAACAATAACTAGATAAAATAATACCTCATTTTATTTAATTAAATAGATTACAATGTCATTGGGCCCTAGAGCATAACTAACATATACGCACATGTATATATATATAGACGAGCCTACAAACGAGCTTGATCACGAGCCTACAAACGAGTTTGTTCACGAGCTTTTGAAGCAAGCTTTTAGGTGTTCAAGCTCGGCTCATTTATTATCGAGTCAAGTCGTGAACGAGCTTTTATCGAGTCGGGCTCTGAGCGGCTCGCCTCATTTCCACCCCTAGTCCCACTCCACCTCTTTTCAAACCCACTGTCCTAATCTGACCAAAACCTAAAATCGTACTGCCTCTCTCAATCCAGTCGACGCTCTCTCTACTCAATCCAGTTGACGCTCTCTCTCAATCCACCTCTGTCAAAGCCATCGTTCTGTGTTTGCTCTATCTCAGTCGACGTCTCTCTTTCCTCTCGTTCTCTCTCTATCTCTCTCTCCCCGCTCTCCTTAACAGTCGTTGCTTCTTATCATTTGCGCTCTCTCAGTCTGACGTTCTTTCTCTCTGTGTATGCTCTCTCACCCCTATCTCAATCCCGATATTCTTTCTCTTTTCCAGTTTTTGATTTTCTCTCTTTTGCCATTCCTAACTTGTAAGTTGCTTATTTCGGGCAGGGAAAGAAATTGATTTTGTTAATGGTTGGGTTGTTGACGAATTTTGGCTCAAACAAGCTTGGATTCGTGGTTTTCGCATTATTTTTGTTTTGTCATTGGCCTTTTTGTTTTGTTCTGTCGTTGATTGTTTCTGTCGAAGGGTGAGGAGTGAGTGGTAAAGTGGTATTGCAGTGATGGTGTTAGTTTTGCAATGATGATAATGGTTTGCAGTGGCAATGATGGTGTTCTTGGCAAAAAGTGTAAGTTCAAGGACCCAATAGACTTATGGAAAAAATTGAAGGACTGAAAAAACTGAAAGACTTATCTAGACTACCCCTACTCTAGTATTTTATTCATTCGGGGGCACTATTTGCCTCAGCAGTGCCGACGCCAATCACTGTCCTTTTTTAAAAAAAAAATGAAAAGCCGAGAACCCAATAAAAAATGGAGGTACAAAAAAGACTCAAGAAAAGATAGCATCCAAGAATGCACCAAGATTTGAAAGGAATAAGAAATAAAAAACGTATTCGGCATGTTTCATTATTAAATCAAGAAATTACGGGATGCATTCCTGTAACCAATTAGTCCTTAAACAATTAAAATATGAAAAACGTAATGAGAAAGAACACAAGATCAGAACAAACTACATTTCTAACTCGAAGTTCATCACAAAAATTCTTACACAGGAGGGAAATCTCCTCCAAATCATCCCCCATCATTGCCCTTCAGCTCTCTGAATCACAGACAAAAAAATACTAAATACAATTTAATCAATCTGAGCAAAAGACATGCTACGTAGAAGCTCGAGAAATCAAGGTTTAACGATTTTATTTGTTTCACTTGTAATCCATAACGGGGTCCAAGCTTCTGATGGTCCACACTGACTATATTATACCAATTTCTCTAGCTTTAGATTCTTGACCCACTAGAGCCCTTATCCAAGAAAGTTGTTAACAAGGGACAATACCGAAATAAACTGGAAATATACAGAGACTTGTCTATTGTAGCGCAGTAAATAATTGTAGTGTAGAAAATAATAGGTTTTTTTAACGATGTACAATGAAGTTGAGAGTGACCAATAATAACATATTTTTATTGAGTATTATTATGCAGCCATTATTTGTTTATTATAGAATGTTTTTAAGAATTATAGTTGACATCAGCAACGGACTTGGGTCCGTGTACGGTGAGGTCATCGTAATACTTAATTGAGACAAGCAGTCTTGGACTTGAGCATCTAGCTATATTGCGTGTCACGGATCCGCGATAATTAACAACCCCCAATTGTCGTCTCTCCCACTCGAACTGCGACCTCGCAAACTAGGGTCAACACCTAACCACTAGACTACCTTCAACCTTCAAGGGGTGTAGAAAATAATGGTTGAGCAACTGCTCCCTGCAAACATGAAATCTCTAGTACCAGTTCGTGCACAGCTGTAATGCCATGGGTTTTTTTTTTTTTATCAACAATGGGTTAATCTGTTTGACACCGTAGAAAGAAAATAAGATTTTAGTGATAAAAAAGGAGACAATGGCAACGTAAGGATTGTTCATAGTCGAGTATTTAATAATGTCAGCTCTAACCACGATTGTTGTCATTCTGATATTTTATATAATTGATTTCAAGTATTTGAAGAGTTTTTTGTTTCTTTGTGAACATATGTTTTACTTTGTTTATGTTTAGTTGTGTTTGTTCTTTAATTTTATTTGCGTTGTTACTTCTCTGAATATTTGCGGAGAAATATAAAAAAACATTCATTATTGCATGATCTACTTGAATACATGTTCTTATGCTCAGTCTATTTCTAATGCATACAACTCATTCAGGAGTTCATAGTTATCATATCAGCAATCCATTTCACTCATTATACTATCATTCATAATCCTTAACTCTCATTATATTCTATTATAAAACTCACAATCATTTAATTAATTATTTAATTTATTTACAATATATAAATAGTAACAAATATATTTATTTCACATAAATATTTTTTTGAGTTAATATTTATTTCACATAAATCATAACAAATATATTTATTAAATAAATTATTTAATTGAATTTTTTAAAATAATAATTAAAATAAAATAAAATGGTAGATCGAGAAAATATTTAAATTTAAAAAAATATATGTATCAATAGAAAGAGATTTGAAATTAACCAAATAAAAAATAAATTATATATGATAGCCAATTACATAAATAATCCAGAATTAATATTAAAAAATTACACAACCTAAGAAATTACATAAATAATAAAAAAATAAAAATACTAATTTTCATCTCGAGTTTTCAAAAAAGTTTCAAACATATTAGATCGAGTCCAATCGAAGACGATAATAAATAAAAAAAATAAAATACAGAAGAAAACAAAAAATATTATTTCAAGTGGATGATGTCCACTTAATTGCTTTCCGCTCATCCATATCAGCATACAACGCAAGTTTAGAACCTGCGTTAGTAATGCTCTTATATATAAATTATAATAATAACTGGTAATAACACAATTATAGAAGCGCAAGGGTGTGACAAATTAACCCCAAAAATCAAAATATATGTTAGTTTAAATTGTACACGTGTTCATGCAGATTACAGAATTCGTGTTGAGAAGTATAATAAAACAACCATAGTTTTGTAATTCAACAATCAAGTCTAATGATGCCACTCAAGTCTAATGATGCCACTAATGCTAACATCAATATGTGAGGGTGGTCCCAACTTGGAAAGACTTATTAGAGTATGTACAACAATCACTCTAAATATAGACAGTCAGATATATTATTTTATTTTTATTTATGTATTAATTTTTTTAAAATTTATATATTAGAAAGAAAAAATATTAGAAAGTGAATATTTTATTGATAAAATTGATGAATAGAATCATATACATTATAGTGTTACGGACAATAAGTAAGTTAAAGAGTTGTTTATGCATATGCTCCTGTTGTTGAGAAATGATATTTCTTACTTGGGATGATTTTGTGAGAACCGTTACTTGATTGACATATAAATGATTTTTTGATGTTTTAATGTGAGTTTAGTAAACATTACTTATTATTTATAGTTACATCAATTTTATTAATGATAAATTTGTTAAAAGTTTAGTAGATTAATAAATAATGAAAATCTAAGAGCTATGTTTAATTATTTATTTAATTTTCATAATTTTTAGGATTTAAAGTTTAAAACTATTATTTTGTTGTAGAATTTTAAATAATAATCTTTAGATTAATTTAGATAGTTGTGATAACCATTATCGATCTAACACAGAATTTTCAATATCCAATGCTATAAGAATAAATTAATCACTCAATTTAGAGAATTTCAGTTAGAGAATGTTGCAGATCAAATATTAAGTTTATTTTTTTTTGGTTTTAAAATTTAAATCTATGTCACCCAACAAATCATTTGGCATTTGAAACTAATTTATGTCTGTATCTGCTTCAACGCAGGCTCACAATCTAATTAAAGAGTGAATAGTAATTCTTTAAGTTTGGTGAGAACTATAGATTTATTAAAATTATTAGTTAATTTATTAGTAACATATTGAAAAAAGAAGTTAGATTGTAATAAAAATAGAATTTAATTCAAAATTCGAAAAAAATATTAAAATAAAATATTATATATTTTTTTTAAAAAAGTTAAGGAACATTGTTGTACATGCTCTTATATGCTAAGTTTGGGTTCAAATCTCATGGAAAACACTTATCAAATAAACAACAAACGCAATTCTAACATCAAACAAAAAATGCAATTAAGCAATGCTCGTGCGAAAATGTGACAAGGTTTCAGGCAAAGAGACAACATAAGCAAATGAACTTAAAGGAATTTCACATGAAATATGAACATAAACGAGTAATATGAAATTTACAAGCTATCAAGGTAGTTTAAGTAGAACAAATGAACGATTAGTTGTCATCGCAAAAGCATTTCCCCTCTCACAGAATCTGGAAGGAAGTCACTACAAGCTATCAAGATAGTTTAATTCACATTTTCAGTTTAAAAAGCAAAATAAATGGATTAAACCACCTATGAAATGAACAGAACTTAGTTGTGATCCAATTCGAGACCTGCATGTGAAATTCCAAGACCACTATAGCAGTGATCAACTATGCTTGCAGTAGAAAGAGTGAACAATTCCCTTATAAATGAAATTCCACCAATTGTCATGACTGGACTGAAAGCAGCTAAGAACACAAGCAGACATCTTATCAGAAACAAATTCTACTAGAAAACAGTGGCATGCCAAATTGTTCCCAACCACTGCTGTCGAACATCCACAATCAAGAATACAAATCTCAATGCAAAACCCATAATTCAAAATCCATTTCATGCACAAAAACCGTGTCAAGAAAAGCCCGAAATCGAGTGTTATAGCCAATAAGGTTTGTTTCAGGCATTTTATCAAACAAGTGATGTGCTTCACCAGCCAAGTTCAACACAGTTAATAAACACCATTCCTACTAATCATACATGCAATACAACAGATGTAAATTACACATCATATTTCAAACAAACATTTTAACTTGCAACAAAAAAGATATGTACTGAATCTGCTTGCGCACAAGTCACAAGATAATTCTTTCTCTAGTAATCCCAGTAAAATAAATACTCAAATATGTTATCACGTAATAATCCCATTTAAAAGAAAAAAAAAGAATTGTTGATCTCAATCCAAATCAAGGAACTATAAAACTAATGTTTGAATGTACATGATTACCAAATTGCTTGGCACGATCCCTCGTAAGTCGCAATTTCTGATCGTCTAGATTCATCCTTCTAGTCTTGTCAAAAATTGTCTTCTCATAGGGGTCAAGTGTAATTTGCTTCAGTGAAGTGCATGTTTTGAGCAAATAAAACAATAGCTCCATTTCATTTTCGTAGCCATAGAAACCTCCCACATAAACCTCTTCCAAGTATGTATGGGTGCACTTCTCCACTATTTCAGTTGCTTCATAGGCTTGAGGCTCCTCTTTACCACACAACTGCAAAGAGATCAAAAAACTTCCCTAGGTTAACCTCATCCTTCTTCATAAAAACCCAATTGAAGATGAATTAACCCCAAAAAAATCATGGCATATGTTAGTCTGAATTGAACATATGTCCATGCCAGATTACAAAATCACTGTTGAGAAGTATAATAAAACAGCTACAGTTTTATAATTGAGCAATCAAGTCTTGTGATGCCACTAATGCTAACATCAATATGTGAGGGTGGTCCAGCTCGTAAGTAAGCAAAGACTCGTACACTAGGTCTTGGGTTCAAATCTCATGGGAAACACTCATCAAAAAAAAAAAAAAAGAAAACAAACACAATGCTAACATCAAACAAAAAATGCAACATTAAGCAACGCTCATGCGTGACACTTAAACATAAACGAGTACTATGAAGATCTTGAATACTTACAAGAATATGAAATTTACGCAAAACAGGCGATGCTTTCAAAATAGATGCCAATACAAGAAAGTTTCCCCGCCTGGAATCTAACTCTAAGACCAGAACCTTAAGATTAGGTAATGCTGGGAAAGTTGCCATTTCAACCTGCAGGAACAACAAAATGTCAGTGAATTGTTTAATGCACAATGAAATTAGTTTTATGTTGAAACTTTACACACCTCGTTTGGGAAGATTGCCAAAGTTATGGTTTCAAGTTGACGCAATTCATTTTCAAGATAAGATAGAACATAATTCAAGCTAACGTTGCAAAACAGATTAAGAGTAACCTCCGTAAGTTTTGGAGTGCTCTTGAAGTAAACGTACATCTTTAATCCACAGTATGTGAATGTTGTGAGTTCTGTGGCACTTAGCACAATACATTTCAGAGAATGAAAAATACAAGAGACTATTTCCAAGGATTTTAACTTAAGGGAATGTCCAACTATCCTCACATAGGGTAGAGATTGCACTGAATTTAAACGTAGCTCCTCAAGACACAGACAAGTAGTGAAGATACTTTCAAAATCACAACTGCTCCGAATCTCTATGTTGTTCAAGTAAAGGGACCTAAGAGACTTGAAAATGGGTAGAGTGTGAGCAGTTAAATAGCATCCTGACAGAGAAACATGTTCCAAACAGGGAATTGGTGATTGCTGAATGTCATAATGTGGGAGAGGTGTATAGCTACGTGAAAAGTCAAAGATCAAGGTGTTAACCTTTTTGGCTAGTGCGAAGGAGATCCACCGATTGATATGATAATCACAAGACATTTCACCCATCTGAAAACAAATTTTGAGCTGAACCAAGTCTGAGCCCTGATATTGATCCATGACATGATTCACCCACATTGCAAAACTGTCTCTTGGTTGCCAAAACGGTTTGCTACGTCTAAAAGTTCCTGGCTTTGTGGTCCTACGATGTCTAAAAGGTCCTTTCCTAAAGGAATCATCAAATTCCAGAATCTTGAAAGAGAACTTCCAAAGATGTCGCCACCTTCTTGAAAGAATACTACTGGCCACAGCTTCTCTTATATTCAAGAACGAGAGAATGAGAAGAAGAATTTCCTCTGGTAAATCGCTAATTCGATCCATCATTGGTCCTTCCTGCATCAAAAACATATATATATTAAAAAAAAACTAATGAAATAAAAGTGAACACAATTCCCAGAACTGATTTGTGTCATGCTAAGGTCCAAATAGAGTTCCAGTCCCCATGATTACTGGGGTGGATTCGAGCCGAGCCGAGCTTTAGAGTGCTCAGGCTCGGCTCGGCTTGGCTTGGCAGAATATATGTCGAGATCAAGCTCCAGCTCAACTCGAGCCATTTTTCCTGTTAGAGCCAAGGTCTTTAGTACATTAAAAGCGCTCGTGAGCAGCTCGAGCTCGGCTCCAGAATAGCTAGTTTAGACTGTTCGCGAGCTTGGCTCGTTTGAAGCTACTAAAGGTCGGCTCTCGGCTCGTTTTTAATTTGTGAACAAAGACGCACGGCTCGAGATCGTTCAAAGCTCGCTTATGCTGTAGATTCAATAAATCAACAATCCATTTCACTAAAACAGTGGCACATTCTCATCATCAACAATTAAACAGTCAAAAAAAGGATTTGATAACCCTAACATGACTGAACATGTTACAAATTGGCGTCCATTTCATTCACAGAAAGAGCCATTTCAAAAGGTCATACCTCAAAAATTCAGCAGATAAATCTCGCTCTGAGCTTCTGAAATAGAGAAACGGAACAACATATGGAAGAAATATTACCTCCTTTCGGTGGAAAGTAGTTTTGAGATAGAGACAGCGTCGATGGGACAGAGACAGAGAGCGAATAGAGCGTCAGAGACAGAGACAATATCTACGGTGATAGAAAGCATCGACGGGACAGAGAGAGGGCCAGATACAGAGACAACGTCGGCGGCCATAGAAAGCAGCGACAGAGACAAAGAGCGACAGGACCGAGAGAGCGTCGACGGTAATAGAAAGCGAGGAGAGAGGGGGAAGAGTGTCTTGACAAAGAGAGCGTCAATAGAGATGGAGATGGAGATGGCAAGCGAGAGCGTCGTCGGGATTGTGAGAGGCAGTAAGCATCAAAAGAGAGAGCGATTTTAGGGTTTGTAGTTTGTTCAGATCGGGAAACTGAGTGGGATCCGTAGGAGAGGGAGGTGAAAGGAGTTTGTTTGTGGCAGGTGCACCCAAAGGGAAAAAGAGAACTGAAAAGGAACAATTTAGTATATCGAGTTTGGTGGGGAGTTCGTGAGTTTAAAGGTCGTCCGACCATGATTTTTTTTTGGCGGAAAAGAAGGTGGTGGAGCGACCGGTAAATAGTGTATTTTTGTTGAGCAGTACCATGCAGACTTAAACCGAAAGGTATCATCCCTACTATGGAATATTCTTGTGAGTCATAGCTGACACCCGACAGCAGACTTGGATCCGTGTATAAGTGTAGTTACCGTAGAACCTCACTGAGCACAAGCCGGTCGTTCCTGAACAACCCAGCTCTATGCAAACATGGGCCCGATGGATAACCGGGGCTACCCGGATTTACGCCTCTCCTAAGTCTTTTAACTCACGCCGCGAACTGAGGTTAGTGTACCCCGTTCCACTTGGCCACCCCTCGGGGGGTGACCATGAACTGAACTGAACTACATCTATATGTTCGGGCATTTTAAAATTGTCCGGTAAATTCTCAAACGAAAAGTCCTCTCTATCCTTGCCGCTTATTTGATTTTTCAATTGTGCACCTAAACTAAGTGTGGTGCATCTAACAATCTATAGATTTTAAATCCACCATTATATGGATTTCAAAAAAAAAAATCCATCATTATATGAAGTTGAAGATATCTAATTTACCTTATGGGAGGTGGTCTGGCGGAAAGAAGTACTGTCCTAATGTCTCCCACCCGAATTCGAGACACACTCGTTTTTTCGGTTGGCCTCGGATATCTCTGCATCAATAGACTAATGCCAGTTCCTAGCGGGTGTCACGGTGAGTCTTTCTCGGCTACCACCGAGAAAAGTAACATTCTGTGGCGCGGAGTATTTACTTGCATGGTCATGCCAACAGGGGTACACTACTACCGGTAGCCTCTGACTCTCTTTTTTGCTGACAAAAAAAAGAAGATATCTATTTTTTTAATCCTTTGAGGTAGCCTGGTGTAGGGGTGCACACGATTCAGTTCGGTTTTGTAGTTAAAACGCTAACTAAATCGAACGGTTCGGTTTTATTCTCTAGTTATCTACAATCAAACCTCTAATTCTTCGATTCGGTCGATTCTGTTAGCTGTCGATTCGGTTCGATCGGTTTAAAATATAAATAAAAATTACATTTATAAATTACAACATTTCAGCTCAAAATCTTAATACAACAAATCATTTTCCAAATAAATCAAAATAAAACATTTAAATTCAAATTAAATTCTAAATTAACATCAACAATACAAACTAAACTCAAATCCAAAATAAACATAAATAGTCAAATTTTCATATTCAACAAATTTTGGTTCGGTTTGGTTTTCAGAAGACTAAAACCGCCAACCGAACCGGACCTTTCGGTTTTCACATTTTAGCATCCATAATCATCCATTCCCCTTCAGTTTTGTCTTAGGTTCAGTTCGGTTTGGTTTTTTGTGCACCCCTAGCCTGGTGGTCTTGGGCACTGCCCTAGTTTGCATTGGCGTGGGTTCGAGTGGGAGCGACGACAACTGTGAGTTGTCTATTGACGCAGATTCGTGCCACACAATAGAACTAAGTGTGCATGCTCAAGACTGCTTGCCTCAATGAGGTGCTACGGTGACCTCACTTGTGCATTGGCCCAAGTCCGCTTCCAGTGTCAGCTATGGCTCTCGGGAACATTTTGTAGCGGAGAGGTAATGCGTGCATGATAACGCCCAACAAGAGTATGTTGCTACTGGTCGCCCCCGATGTCACGACCAATTCCCGGGACCGCGACCGGCGTACGAGGCGAACCGTCTGTGGAAGCCCGGCCCATCTCGCACAAGCCTCAAAGTGCAGAAATTCTACCCAAATATCATATTTAAATAAATATAATAAACAAATAAAAATATAACATTTGTTTATTAAAAACAAAACATCTATAACATTAAGTGCGAAAATTAATTTCAAATTAAAACATTTGAAATATCATAAACCTAAACAAAACCCACAGAAATCCCGTGTGTGGAGCATCTAACAAATCATACCAATGGGCCCGGTCAAAAGGGCATTGACCGCAATATCAAAATCTCTCACTGAGCATCAAAGTCAACGAACAAAATTTCTCAGAGTCACCTGCAAGATAATAATAAACAGGAGACAAACAAACAACAAAGAAAAAGGGTCAAACCCTGTGAGTGAGGGACAACACTCCAGATTGCCTCATACGTGCCTCACAAAGACTGGTTTGAAAACCATTTGAAAACTAACACATGCGGTATACGACAGGTATACATACGTATATAC
>CAODLS011162818.1:0-10181 GCA_948243855.1 Flueggea neowawraea
TCTGGGAGAGGTGGAGGAATTCAGGTGTGCAAGTGATCTTTGGTTGTGATGAAGGGTAAATTGCAGAATAACATTTACACCTTGATTGACAGTTCGGTAGTTGCTAATGATTTGAGGACTGTTGTGAGTTATGCGGAAAAAAGGGTGGAGTTTGTGATTGAGACTCCGGAACAGGAAAAGATCAATAAGGTTGATTCACTAGGGTTAACAACAAGCGTACCAAGGCATGGTAATTGTTTTGGTGATGAAAAAAGGCAATCACTGGATGAAACATGAAAAGATGCGGGGTGTTGTGTTGTTGGGAGTGAATGGAATGCTAGCGCTAGCGGAGGCAAGTCCGGGTTGGACTTGGTTCGTTGTTGTAGGACTTGAGGCCCTTCGGAATAGTGTGACAGAGGAGTAATTCTATGGATGAGTTGTGTAAGGAAGAAAATTCACTTCAAGGTGGAGATTGTTAATGTTGAAGTCGATTTTCTTGGTCAAGATTGAAGCAATGATTGATAGTTGATGAAGCAAAGTCGAAATGGGACGGATTGGAGATGAAAAGGCAACGAAATAGTGTGGCAGTGTGTTACACGGCCGTGTCCCAGGCCGTGTCTTTCAACTTGTTACACGGCCATGTGAAATCCACCGTGTCTTGATGGATCTCGCCTGTGTTTTGCATCCCTTGCCTGTGTAACCTATTTTGGACGTGATTTCTGCTTAGGAAGGGGTTCTAATATGTGTATTAGGGTTTTGAGTGACCTATTTGGGCTAGGGTTTCATTGTATACTATAAATAGGTGGTTTGAGAACAATCTTGTAGGCCTTTTTGCTGCTTGTGACTCTGAATAATAGAATTACTAAGCTCTTTACCAGTGGATGTAGATCGGTTATTGATCGATCCACATAAATCTTGTGTTCTTGTGTGATTTTTCTTTATTTATTCCGCATTCTTCTATCGCCGGTTTTCTCTGACAACTACCAATTCAATTTACCAACTACAAAAAACTACCAAATCTCATAACAAAAACAGTTGAATCAAACATGTTCTCAACCAATCGCAAAAAAAAAATCTAGAAGCATTAATCCACTAAAAGTTTCCTAGTTTACTCGATCATTGATGATTAGCTTAAATTAACTTTCATACTTTCGTGTAAATCTTTGGGAAACAAAAGCACAAACATGACAACGATATACTTGCTTGTTTCACTTGTACTTTCATTACTTGTGTCGCCTAAATACAGACAAATCTTAAAAAAACAACTAAAGGAATTGAAATAATCTTTGTTGGTTTTGGAGTTAGTTTCATACATGATATCTCAATTTTATAAAATGTATTATTAAAATGATTTAACTTTTTTTTTTCATTCATAATACTTGAAGTTTCAATTTTTCAAAAAAAAAAAGTTATTCGTAATAACTAGGTACAATTGAGTCAACAAAGTTTATATACATGGAATATTATTAGTGTCATATTAGCAGATGACTCAACAGGCGCGAAACAGTGTCACTTAAAAAAAATGTTGTATTGTTGTTTAAGTGACATCGTTTCGCGGTAAAATGAGCTATGTGAACATCATAAACAACAATACAACATTTTTTTCAAGTGACATCGTTTCGCGATTTCGCTCCACTGTGTATTTTAGGTATCATAAAAGAAAGAAAAAAAAATTAAAGTATTTTAGTCATATATTTTATAAAATTGAGGCATCATTTGTAAAATTAAGTAGTTGGTTTTGTTCTCATAGATTTTTTTATAAATTGTTTTATTTGCTTTTAACAAGAATAAAATCTACTACTCTTTACACATTATATTTTAATTAATAAATTAGATAATATAAAAGGTTTAAAAATTTCACACACATATAATTATACTCTTCACCCATGAAGATTAAAAAAATTCTTTGCTAAAAAAGAAGATTAAAAAATTGAAAAAAACAAAGAAGTGAAAAGATGGGATATTCGTGAAAGAAAGAAGAGAAATGGGTATGAGTATGACCTCTAATTAGACATGACCAAGCCAATTCAAAATAGACAAATCGAACCGGTCAAATTCGTTGAAAACCGAAACTGTGAACTGCACAGTAAAAATCGGCGGTTCATTGGTTGGTTTCGGTTCAGGGTACCAAAACCCGTAGAACCGCCAGTTCCAACAGTTAAAACCGGTGATTTAATCTGTCAAATCCTGTCAAACCAAATCAAAATTGATATTTAAAAAATATTTAGAAATGTAATTAATGTATAACTCCATATTAAAAGAAATGTAATTAATATTTAGAAAATAATATCTTTATCAAAGTGGAAAAAAAAACACAAGAACGAGATAAAAATTGATTAAAAAAATAGTCCAAACTGAACCAAAACCGACGGTTTAACCGATCAAACCCAAAACTGGATTGGAATCGGATCGGAACCATTTTAAACAGGAGAACCACGGTCTGGTTCAAGTTAAACTTTTGTTGAACCGAAATCAGCAGTTCACGAATCAAAACTTCTGGTTTGTGAACCGTGACCACCCCTACCTCTAATCCTTGATTGCCAAGTTTCACTATTGGAATCATACTTTTCTTCTTCTGCTGCTTCTAGTTCTTCTTGTCTTGTTTTATTGTGAACGTGCGAAACGAGTAGGGTAGGGATATTTTTAGTTTTGTCACAGTGAGATTTGAGTAGGTGTTTAATGGAGAATGTCGATATTTATATGGACAGGACATGCTCGTAGGTAACACATGATCACATGTCATCAGCCGCCCACTGGAATGGAAAACTACTACTCTTTTAGAAGATCAACGTACTGACGTGGCATTTCTTATATTATCTTTTTTAATGAATTAGTGTAATATTCGGACATTGTCCTGATATTCTATTAATATATTTTTATTTTTTAAAATATTTATAATTTTTATAATTTAAAAGTTGTTTAAAATTAAAATAAAATAATATAAATTGCATGAATATAACAATCGTATAATTTTACAGAACATCATATTAAATTTTAAAAGACTTCTTTGTATGCAACATTTTGAGTACAATTTGATGAATTGTCTTCCTTACCATATATCAAAATCTTTAATCAAGATTTGCTCTTAACTCTCGAAATAACAGCATACATCTGTCCGTGTGTGAAAACAGGTCGAGATAGATATAATCCACATTCGAAAGAGATTGATCTTGACTTTTGTTCATGATCATTGCAAAGGAAAGAATTAATGATAACTGTCTCCATTAGAATTGGAAAGGTAATTTAATATCTGATGAAGTCAACACCAACAGAGGGATAAAAACCCAGTCACCCACATGATTGTCAGTTATAATTTCTGCTTCAATCACACGTCGTCCTAGTCGAGATATAATTAATCTTGTACCATTGCAAAACCTTGTTGATTGATCTATATTTCTGAGTAACATTACTGTTACACTTACATTCAATGTGAATCTCTTTACAATTCTCTTTAAAAATATAGGCATAATACATTTATAACCTCTGAATTTGTATTGAACATGTAATTTCTCCCCTAACTTTGCGAATGTTTATCCACTTCCTTGAACTTGCAAAATGACAATATAAAACCCCCTTAAACTTGCAAAACGACAATCAATTAATTCTCTTTACGGATTGTTTCAATCACAACAAAAATAGTGAGTTACATTTATCTGATGTTAAAAAATTGTAATGCCAAATCAACTTCAAATCAACACAAACCCATCTCTCTTTTGCTCAAACCAAACAAAACCCACCTTCAAACCAAACCAATTGACCAAGCCTAACCATAAACCCTAAACTTTGTCTCTCTAGCACAACACCCCTCTCTTCCTCTCTCTTTCTTTCACCCTGTCACTCTGTTTCTTTCACCCACTACTCTCTCTCTCTCTCACAACTCCTCTGACTCACTATTCTATCTCTCTCGCACAACTTCTCCGCCTAAGATCTGTCACCACTCTTTCCACAACCACAATGAACTCCTCCTACTCCTCTCCGCCTAGACGCCCCTGTCAAGAGGAAGACTCCGCCCTCCTCCCACTCTTAATCGCCACTCCTCTCCACCGTTGCATGTCAAGGAGATCGCGATCTGAAATCCTCTTTTCCAAAATAAGATTTCAGATTGCGATATAGAACCACGAGGCACAAGAGATTTTTTATTTCGCTCTCCTTCATCACCTGATGGGTTTGGTCAAGAGATTTTGTGTTGAAAATTTGATTTTTATCTCCTCTTGTTGTAGTGGAACTCTTCTTTTGGGTGCATATTAGGGCCCTGAAAGACTCTTCCTTCACAGTTCTGGTTGTATCTCCTCTGGGTTTTATTTGAACTGATGATAGATAAAGATTGAAGCTTTGTGTTGGGTTCTTGGTTTTAAAACTAAAGTCTTCAACTTTGGCCTAAGTTATGTATAGCAGGAAGATGTTGGCTTTGAGAACCATTGAGGTTTTTGTTTTGTGAAAATTGATATATTTTTTTGTCTCAAATTTTAAACAAAATTTTACTCTCACTTATAATTTAACTATCTTTTTTAATATTTTATTAATAAATTAGTTAATAATTTTAATAAATTTATTAAATTTAAAAAATTATAAATATTCACTCATTAATATTATTCATCTACATTATCAATAAATATTTATTTTTAATATTTTCTCTCTCTAATATATAATTTTTTAAAAAAATTACATACAAATAAAAATAAAATAATATATTTGACTTTCTAAAGATAGAGAGTCATATATGCTCCTTATCATTCTCCTCAAAATATAATATTTATCTCATTATTCATCTCAAATTTTGAATTCATACTTTCACTTACAATCTAACTCACTTTTTCAATATTTTACTAATAAATTAACTAATAGTTATTTTAGAGCTACAATTCTTTAATAAAATTAGAGAATTACTATTTACTCATGAATATTATTCATCTGATTTATCAATAAAATATTTATTTTCTAATATATTTTCTCTTCAATAAACAAATTTTAAAAAAATTAATAAATAAATAAAAATAAAATAATATATTTGACTTTTTATATATAAAGATATTGTCGTACATGCTCTAATGCTTTAGTTTCGTGGACACGTTATAAAACTGTTGTTACTAGTATGTGCTCACCCTTGACAAAAAAATTATGATTTTTTAATGTTAGAGTAACTCAAATATCAACCGAATTGACTCAAAACAAAACGAGTAAATTAACCGATTAACCAATTTTATAAATTAGAGTTTTTCACCCAAAATGGAAAATACCTCTAACATTTTTTATCCTCATGAGCAAATGATTCTAAGTTACAACTCTCAATGCCTTGTTCCATGTAACATTCTAAGTTAACATTTAATTACTTTTAGGAGGCGTATTTGCAAACATCCAGGTCATATTGATGGTCATAGATCTGGAACCAGCAACTTCATTGATGGGAATACCATCTGAAATCTACTTCAAATCATCTTCTGTCAGCTGAAGTTTAAAAGATCCAATGTTGTCTTCAAGATTTTTAATCTTGGTGGTGCCTGCAGAAATTTGAGAAGACTAACATTAGCCAAGAAAAGGAAGGTCTCGAATTTGATTATTGTGTTTGGAGTCTTTATAATTTGAGTTTTGCTGACTTTAAGGGTCGTCTTCGATGGGCGGAAATCCGAATTAGTCAGATATAACAAAGAATAATTCATCTAAGCTATGAGTTTACAAGAGAAACAATAAAGCACAAACAAATTAAGGAAGGAGCTGTACTCACGAGGGATGGGTACAACATCATCTCCTTGATTGAGAACCCATGCCAGGGCAAGTTGAGCAGGACTGCATCCATGTTTTTTAGCTAATGCTTCTACTCGACTGTAAAACACCTTGTTCTTCTCTAAATTTTCTTCTGAGAGCCTCGGATGTGATTTCTGAATAAAAGTAGTAAAAACAGTTAAAATAAGAACAAGAATAGTCTTCTTTTCATCCTACTCGTATCCTGGATCCCTTTTAGCTGGAAATAAAGGAAGGTGTTGTTTGATCAAACCGAAAAGTAAGTGTATGTATCAAGAGTAAACATTCATGGCTCTGACCATGTACGTCATACCAGCACAGGATCTGAACTCAAACTCTCCACAACTGCTCTGCCACCAAAGAATCCCCGACCAATAGGGCTATATGAAAATATACCAATTCCAAGCTTTTTATTTTTCCTGATATACCTGCAAAGTGGTATGATTTCTTCCTCAATGTCACGACTCCAAAGCGACCATTCTATTTGTATTGCAGTGATGGGATGAACTGCGTGAGCTTTTCGTATTGTGTCAGGACTTGCTTCAGATAATACAATGTATTTAATCTTTCCTTCTTCCACCAACTTCTTAAGCTCTCCCATCTGCAACACACATTACCATACAATTCAACAAGCAGTCTTGAAGAATTCTTACTGACAAAGGCGAATCAAATGAGCTAATTAACTTGTAGCCCGTTCTTATTAGAGTTGTTTTCGACACTAAAGAGTCGCGAGTTTGATTCTAAAATAAAATTTCTTAAAGAAAAGGCCAATCAAATTACAAACATACAGTTTCCTCTATTGGGACTGTAGTGTCAATTCGGTGCTGATAATAAAGATCAATGTATTCAACATCAAGGCGTTTCAAGCTAGCCTCACAGCAAGCACGGACATATTAATTTTCTTATTATATTATTCAAAAATTTAGATCCTTTAAATAGACTATGCAACAAAACAAGAATGGTGCCAAAGGTTTCTCCTACAATGCTATCTACACAGAAATTTCAGTCGAATAACATGCTGAAAATCAAGTGCTTTTACAAAGGATACCATTTTCTATCTAAAAATGAAAGATTTCCTTTTAAATTACAAAAAAGACAATTTTCAATGTGATTATGTTTTGCTATGATGATAAATAAAGTACAATGAAGAAATTAGAGGACATTACAAAGAGAAAGTCGAAACAACTGTGTAACAAAAGGATAAAGATGAAAACAATAAACTAATAAAATATTTAAAGAGAAATATAATAAAATAAATTTTAAATTTATTTTATTATACCAAAGGCTACATATTATTTTTTACCACATTTATTTTGTGCTTCGATACTTAAATTTTTAATGATGTGTTGAGTACAGAAAGCATTACGTTTCCAACCAAGACTTCATTGGTGTGAGATCCATAAATATCTGCAGTGTCGAAAAATGTAATTCCTCTATTGAATGCCTCAATGGTGATCGAAATCCCTACTTCTTCAGAAACAGGGGCATTGTACATGACAGACAGTAACGAATATTGAGATACTACCGAAGCATCATTACAAAAACAACATATTTCGCTTCTAAAACAAAAAATCAGTACCAATGCTTTATCCTGACGAGTTTATTAGACTGAACAGATTGCATAGTAAAAACGCGTTGGAGCAGAATACGAAACTATAATCTGTTGAATATGTAATATCTTAAATCGATATGCTAAAAAAATAAATCATGTAGCCATTAAGGAAAAAAATTGAAAAGATCAAGGAAAACAGAAGTGAATGAAGATGACCTCTAATCCTTGGTTACCAAGTTTCACTCTTGGAATCATACTTTTCTTCTCTGCTATTAGTTCTTCTTGTTTTCTGAAGCAAGTGAGAACTTTTTAGAGTAATTTTGTCACTGCAAGTACCAAATAGGTGCTTAACATAGATCCTAATTGATACTTATATGGACAGGAAATGCCGGTAGATGGTGCATGATGATCACATGGCAGCAACCATCGACGGGACTGGAGAGGATCAAGGCACTGACGAGGCATTTTCTATATTATCTTTTCTTTTAAACTAATCAATTAGCCAGATTTTTTTGACTAAGAATCAATTCGCCAGATTGAGCTTTATTTTCTCGACTTTGTTTAATGTGCAAGTCTGAATTAAAAAATTACAACGTTTGAAAAATGAGAGCCATGTGCAAATTGTCAGGCTGTTCATATATAAGGGAAGCCCTTCGCTGGATCAAAGGACACTACTCACAATTGATGCTAGTCATCAGACGCTCACTGTTCATCGTCTTCGCTCTTTCAGACCAATTTAACAAACGCTATCTGAATTTTTTTTATTTCAGTTGTAAATATAATAAAACCTTTTCAATTTATATATATAGTTAACTTACTAAATAAACTACTATTCCTCAAATGGCTGTAGATATTTGTAATTCAAACTCTCAATAGAATGGGCATCATCAAGCCTTGGTTTCCCGGGTGCCACATCTTTTAGCCTCCATGGGTACTACTCTCTATTTTGTTCCCAAGAAGCTAACTTTTGTGCGAACTAGATTGTAAAGAATAGTTTATTTTAAACTTTTGGGTCTCATGACTTTTGCTATATTCTTCAACCTCTTATGAATTTATTGTATTTCAATAAGATTTTCAATTGTAACCACAATATTTCTCCGTTACAAGTGAAGACTATAAATAACATTTAATGAGGTGTCACACTCTTACATTTTTTTTTAAAAACTACTATTCCAGTTAAAAATATGCTGCACTATAGAATTTTACCTTGCATATGAATTGTATATTTTCAAATGACATAGGGCTTATTTGGCAAGAAATTTAGCATATATTCATCATAGAGTATTTGGATTTCGAGAATGAATAGTTACGGAGTGCGCACCAGAGAAAATTTGTGAAAGGGAATACATTGCATAATATAAAAAGGGGATTTATATATACACGGACTTTTTTGAATAAGAATTTACATAATTACAAGGTTCAGTTTTGAAATTTCAACCCATACTATCTAAAATTTCAAGTGTACGGTCTAACAAATAAAAATTATAAACACACAGATATGTTTATATGTTGTTTATATGTATCAATATATAAACATAAAACAACGTATAAACAAATATAAATAAATATAACATAAAAAAATATAAATAATATAACATAAAAATAACATATAAACAAATATAAACATATATAAACAAGAGTCCGTGAATTGAAAAATTTATATCCATGAATCTGAAAAATACAATCATATAGCTAAAACATTTTACAATATATTTTTAATAAATATATTCAATCTGTGCAAAATAAATTTTGGAAAAGTTATGTGATTTACAATATATGACCTTTTGATTTATCTATATATAATTGAAATTTGGTTATTCACCATATAACATGATTCCCGCTAAACATCTATAGCTGAATGGTTAAAAACCCCAACTCATAATTAGCGAATTCATAGGTAGACTATATTGGCTCTAATATATATATATATATTCATTTTGTTTGTTCCTATTAGGATTTGAAACTCGACTCCTTAGTGCGGTATTAATGATATATTTTGGTTTATTTCTAATATACTTTTGTTATATTATATTGGTAAATATTTCCTGCTTTTATGCCAGATTTTGCAAAATTTTGGATAGAATCGTATTCTTACAAAAACAAATTTCTGAATATTTGTGTTCACCTCACTTTAACTCAAATCAGAGTTAAATTCAAGGTTTTTTTATTAATCAACACCAGTCATTCAAGTTGACTTGATATCAGATTGGAAATGATCACAAGAAGTAGTAATTAAACTTGTAGCCCAATGGAACAATTGAGAAATATTTTTTTTTATAAATCATATTTATAATTTGATTTCTCATGCAATTAATGATATTTTAAAAATGAAAGGTTCATTTTTTGGGCTTATTTGGCACAGCCACCAGAAAACATACAATTTTTTTTCTCCTTAAAATCATATGCCATTCTCTTTGTATTTATACTAATTAAAAAGTTATTATCTACTATAAACTATCCACTAAGTCTTACAATTCCCAAACAATCCATTTATTAAATATGCATTAAATTAAAAAACACTTCAATCAACCATTTATTAAAAACCCATGTTGATTTCGTCAAATCTATTAGACTATTACTAAAATATAAAAACTAAAAAAATTCCATTTGTTCGGATAATTTTTAAGAATAAATTGAAACAAGAGATGTGCTAGCAAAACGATAGCCAAAGAAAATTATTACAAAGCTTGCTTATAAGAGAGAAGCTTTTTTCCTAGAGGGGTTTTTAATGTTAAAGTCGATTTTCTTGATCAAGATTGAAGCCATGATTGATAGTTGATGAAACAAAATCGAAATGGGACAGATTGGAGATGAAACGGCCAAGGAACGATGAGGCAGTGTACTACACAGCTTAGGACACAGCCGTGTCCTAGCTTTTATTACACGACCAAGGCTAATTCGACCATGTCTT
>CAODLS011162994.1:0-13051 GCA_948243855.1 Flueggea neowawraea
ATATTTCAAATGTTTTAATTTGAAATTAATTTCCGCACTTAATATTATGTATGTTTTGTTTTTAATAAACAAAGATTAAATCTTTATTTGTTTATCATATTTCTTTAAATATGATATTTGGGTAGGATTTCTGTACTATGAGGCTTGTGCGGGATGAGCTGGGCTACCATAGACGGTTCACCTCGTACGCCGGTCGCGGTCCCGGGAATGGGTCGTGACATAATATTTCTTATTAAGGTGCAATGTTTCTTTATAATTTTATGATTAATAATTTCCATTTACATATTCCAAATTTTTACAACTTTAACGAGAAAAAGTTGCACTTTACTAAAGAATATTATATCTTAGTAAAGAAGGTTGCAGGAAATTTTGCAATTATCCGGTTGTAGGAAAAAAATTCCAATAAATATTTAATCTCCCATTACTCGAATTATATACGACTTCTGTCAATTTAATTAATCCTATACCTAATAATTTTGGATTGGCTAGCTAGACTTTATTTTGTTTGTAGACAATTAATTATCATGGTTCTCAGGAGCAACGAACGATTGAGCTTTTACAAACTCAATCCTCTTGTGCAATATTCAATTCAAGTACAGTTTCAGTTCCTTCACATAATCATTTTTAACACTTACAAGTTACAAGACCATGAAAATTTAGAAGACTTTGCTTTAAATTTACTAGAAAATAATTTACACAGAAACTTTCTGAATTGATCAAACCAACCCTGAAACAGGTCACTTTTATTACAGTACTCTTACCAAGTCAAGCTTCCATAATTTCAAGAGAATCGCTGGATAGTATTGAGGACGACGATATATATCCTCAAAAAGGTAAACCGTTTTACATATTTTTAACAACCTAATAGTAATTATATTAATTTTTAAAGGATGAGACCCGAATACCGTGAAGTTATTCTCTTTTAATTTCAAAGTTGGTCTGGCCAAAGAAATGCTCCCATTGCAAAGACCCTTTTCTCGTCAAGGGTACCCTTAAAACTAAGTCCATATTCTTGAAGAAGCAAGTCAAGTCTCCATTCTTCCATCTTTTCATAATCTGATTTCTTGAATCTTGGATAGTGAAGTGGCATTTGAAACCCAATTGTGTTCTCTCCAATTGCAACACCACGTCCTTCTTTGCTTGTAGCATCCTTAACCATATTCTTCACACATTCTTTATCTTCTTCGACACAATCTTTTGGACAAGAAACAACGTTGGTGTGAACCACTTTGATGTTGTTTATGTTGTCTGTGCTGTGACCAAAGACTTGTGTGAATGCTGAGTTGAGGAACATTTTTAAGGCCATGTTTGTTTTATTTACAAGGTGAGGGTGAGAAGGAAGGAATTGATTAGCTAGTTTATGAAATTAAGCAAGCTATTGAATAGAGGACGTTGCACCTTGAGTTATATATATAGCTGATCATAGGGAGGCATTTTCCACGTATTCACAAAAAAATTATGGAGAAAGGTATTGATTAAAATGGTAAGACGTATTTGTTCTCATTTTCTTTTCTTTTTTTTTGAAATATTTTTATTATATTTTTTAATATTCAGGAAAATATATTTAAAGTTTAGAATAATACATGCATCTAACTAATTAAGGACTTTTTATATATTGCAAGATGAAGGACACGAATTGTGATTATTATACCAATGATTTTGTCACTCATGCTTTTCAGATTAAGGACACGAATGTTGATTATTAGACCAATGATTTTGTCACTCTTGCTTCTCATAGCGTAAAATTTTCTTGAATTAATTTTTATATTTCTAAAGCAAAGAAATTTTGTTAATCTAATGTAAATTATAAAACAAACATAAGATTTAGGTACTTCATGATTGAAAATCGAAAAAAGGAAAAAAATAATTTCAACACATGAAAGTTATTTTAATAATATCTAGTCATGAAAAAAAAACTACGGCAGAAAAAAGGGGAAGGCATTGATATTTTAGGGAAAAATCTCTTTATTGGGGTACTAATAAATGTGCCTTATCAAAAAGACAATGTATAGAGGGACACAAAGTGCCCATCTCAAAATTGTAGTAGTTGTTAGTCGCTTTTGATGTTTAAAATCAACAGCTAGCCTTAAATTGAAGTTGCCAATATGAGATTTCAGCCATATATATGCATTCCCATATTGTACAAATTTCAAATTCTCTCAAGTGGCTTTCAATAATGAACTACTTGAGGCTGCTATTTCACTGAGTAATTAATCTTCTTTCCCATATAATTGAACCAAATGATTACGCTTCTTATAGTGATGTGATGAAGACCAAATCTTTATCTAACAAAATTAGAGTTCCAATTTCCGTATATAATTGCTATATTCATTTTTATTCTTTATTTTTTGCTTAAGTACATTTCTGATATCTAACTGATTCGTATCGAGGTAAAATAAAATTCTTGCGAGCAACAAAGTTATCTTTAGTCCTTATGGAGTTGTACATAGAGATGGCAATTTATATCCTACCCAACGGATACCGATCCTATCCGTACCTAGTCAACGAGGGTATTACCCGCTTTGACTGGGTATGGGTATGGACACATGTAATACCCGCATTTTACTGTACGGGTATGAGTAGGGTATGGATATATGAATACCGTACTCATATCCTTATCCGTTGGATAATATTCGTACTTGTGTCCATTACACATACTCGCTATATATATATAATACATATGTATACATATATATAATACATATGTGTGTGTGTATATATAATACATGTGTGTGTATATATATAATATATGTGTGTGTGTGTGTATATATATACACACATATATGCATATCTATATGTATACATATGTATTATATATATATAGCGGGTATGTGTAACGAGCACGGGTACGAATATTACCCAACGGGTAAGGGTACCGGTAAGGTATTTCTATATTCATACTCTACCCATACTCATACAGTAAAATGCGAGTATTACCCGTGTCTGTACCCATACCCAGTCAAAGCGGGTAATACACTCGTTGATTGAATATCGATAGGGTCGATACCCGTTGGGTAGGGTATAAATTGTCATCCCGTGGCAGGCCACAGTAGGTGTTGATTACTTAATATATCTGAATCAAAAAACTTCTATAATTACCATATGCTTCACAAAGCATATATGAATCTGATACTTTTTTTTTGAATTATATCCTTTTTTTTTTTAAAAAAAAAAACAGTTTTTTATTACAAATGTGAAGTTTTTAAGCCAAAGAAGGTATAGGGGAATATGAGGATAAAGAAGACAAAAGAGAGAACAGAGAACTAATTATATCCATTTTCAAGTTATTTTTTTCATAATTATTTTCAAATTTAATTATACAAATTAATTAAAGTATTATTATTTCTTCTGCTTAATTTTTGCTATATGAATACATTTGTTTTCTGCCAGATAGATATTTGTTTTGAGTGAGATAGATACATTGTGATTTTTTTTCTTTTCACCAAAAATAAAACTTATCAAGGTAACTACCAATTTATTATTGTTTTTGAACTGCTAATATTTTTGTTCAAAATTGAGCCATCTCGGAAGTTTTATTATATCCACTATAATTCATATATTCTTGATAATTTCCAAGTCATTCCCTGTGAACCAAAAGTACCAGAAAAAATAATGATAATTATAACTCATTTGATAATTTGTGGCGTAATCAATGTATACAATTAGAGAGTTTTTCTAAATCTGTGACAAGTGCCTCTTTATTTATTTGATAAATAGTATTTTAATATTAAAAAGAAATTTTTCCAAATTTGTGCCAATTGTCTTCTTAATTATTTGACAGGTGACATTTTAATATTAAAAAAAATTAATATATATATTTAAAGTTAGGGAGTTTTTCCTAAATTTTGACAATTGGCCTTTTAACTTATTGATATATGGTGATTCTTCTAAATCCTTTCTCTCTTTTCTTTTTTGCAATATAATATACAAAAAAATGTCTAAAATCAATAATTACATAAAAAAATCAATATATCTATCAATATATACATTTAAATCAGTATATATTACATAACAAAAAATTGTCAATTTTTGTTTTATATATTAATTTTTGTTATGTAATTCTATATATATATTGATTTTGTCAACATATTAGCCTTTTTGAAAAGAGAGAATCAAATATAAAAATTAGTGGTGATTTGATACTTTCGATTAAATTAAGATAATATTAATTATATTACCTTAATTCAATACATGAATATGCATTCGTTTGATTAATATTATAATATATGAATTATAATATTTTATTTTAATAAATCTATATACTTCTCTAGGAAGAAAGAAATAACATATTTAATTCATGAAAGAAATAATATATGAATTAGAATATATGAATTAGAATATTTTATAACATTATTATATTTTTTATAATGATTTTAGATATTTAATAATTATATTTTCTATCCTAGTTTGCCAATATTTTGATTTTTATTATTGAAGCACTAATTTAAAAAAATAAAAAAAAATATTATTTATTAATTTAAACAAAAATATTGTAATTTACCATGTATAGCACGAGTATTACACTAGTTAATTTTAGTGGGAATATATGTTCATCATGGTTTCTTCCAAAGTAAACCACTCAAAATATCATTCTTTAGATAAGAACGTATCAATTTTGAAAGAAAGATATTACCAAGTTGGCTCAATTATTTCGATTTTAATAAGTTTCTGAAAGGTAGGTCTCTTGACCCCATTTACTGAAGTCTTCTACGTACATGAACATTTTCTGGTCTACCCATTTAAATATATACTATTTTTTTTAGGATAAACACATACTAATCATTATTAGATAAACAGAAAAGGAGTAATTAAGAAAAAGGAGTTAGCAATTGATAATGAAACCAATGTTGGATTATTAATTATTCACCCATTGAGTTAATTAATTGATCAGCTAAGGGTAAAGCAAAAGACAACATGATTTAGGGTTCGAAAGAACTTGTTTTGCATGAGTCATGAGGAGGAAAAGTCAATGATTGCAAATATATCATAGATATGCATACAAACGTGCAAACATTTGAGCGTGGTGTCCTTTAATCATGACCATAGAAAGACCTGGCTTTTTGAACAAATCTCACATATAACCTACAATAGTTTTTAGAAGAAAAGATACACAACTATATATCTTTAATAAATTGTATGTCGGAATGATATGCATTCTCAACAATTAAAAGGTAAAAAGATATTGACACGACACTAGTATCGAATTGTAATAAACCTATTAGTTGACTATATATATATATATATAAATATTGAAACAACAACATTAATCTTTTTAACAAACCAAAAATTTTATTCGTATAAAATATAAAGAAGTGGATTGGAAAAATTCCGTCAAAAGGAAATGAACATTAAATACTTAAAATTCGATTAAGGTCGAAATTAAGAGATTATGGCATATTTTATATGTTGTTAATTTGGAAAGATGTATAAAAATTTCTATTTTTTTACATATAATAAAATTTATTTTTTCTACTTAATTAAATTTATTAATCTACAATGTATTTCCCTACTTTGCTTCTCAGTTTATCAATTATTGTGTTCTAGAGGTGGTGTGAGATGGATAAAAAGCAGTGTTAATGAGATGTTATCTAGGTGGAATAATAAAAGGTCCACACAGAGAGGGAAGGGCAAGGCATGTGGGGTTGCAAGGCTTGGTGCATCCCATACACAAACACTCGGAGTATTGGGCAAGCAAAGGTTCGGGCCACTGTCATGCGCCAAGTCATGCAAGGACCTGTTCGGTGGATGCTGGGCAGTTCCAGCGGTCACAATGGTGTTTCGCATCAATGTCTCAAACAGGTCACACCCAAAGTCCAAAACCTAATTAATAATGCTGAAATTTAATGTTGAAGAAAATAAATAAATGGGTACTCGTCAGTATTGCAAAAGCATTTCATTTTATGCTTGGACAATTGATAGCGTGGTGTTTCATGGATTGAGAAAGTTTAGGATCTTTCCCATTATGGTATGGACTATGGACAATAATCGATCTTCATGTCCGAACTGGTTTTTCTGAGACTTACCGGTTTGTACATAATACTGGGTTCTGAAGATTTTTCATTTCGTTTATGGGTGGCCGACATAGCTAGCCATTTGTAGCAAGTTGGATAAATGAATTCTACGGAGGAATCACGATCCACTACAAATTTTTCAGAGAAAACGTATAAAAAAACACGGTAATCTACAACATTTTTTATTTTATAGCTCCAATGCACTTATAGTTAATTAATACGGGAGGCGACACTATCACTAAATAGTCATGGCTTTGGTTCATGTAAGAGCAATAAAATGACTTATCAAAAACATTTGTTAAGTAAGTCACTAACACCTATATCTAACAAATTAATTTGGATTCAGCAGAGGAAAATCTTAACAGTATTTTTGAGTGTGAAATTAAGAGTTTTTACCACTCTACCACAACTCACAATAGTTTTAGTAGAATTTCCACTCTGCTCTACCACAACTCATGGTAGTTTTAGTAGAGCTTCCATTAGTTAAAATGTGTTAGATATCTTTAATATAAATTTGTCTTATAAAGTGTTTGTATTAGACATGCAAGTGTAAATAAAAAAAATAAAGAGGAATTCCACATTAAAAAGTTGGAGAAATAAAATGCGTATAAGTGGTAAAGACCATAATCTAATGTCTTATAGTTTTAAATAAAGAGGTTTTGTCAAACCTATTATGTAGTTATCTCTATGAACTTTCCAGGTCCTAATAGTTTGAAGATGACAAAATTATTTTAATTTTTTTTATCAAAATTAGAAAATTAAGAAAAAAAATATAAATTAACAATTCTAATTTTACTTATAAAAAGATGTAATTTCACACTTAAACTTTTGTTTATCAGGATTTCACATGTAAGTTTATGAACTTGGCTAGCTTATAAGATTATGCAAGCATTACCATTAATCATTGTTCAGAGCAAAGCCATATTATTATAAGAACAAAGCAAACGGATGAACTGGTTGTTAATCACTGCCTAGTGAATCTAATAATGACAGTATTTAAGAAATTGAGATAGTTAGGAACATGAGCAACAATAGAGTATTCAGGCTGGCACATAATTCTGGGTTAATAACACCCAAGATTACAAAAGTAAAGAGAGAATTTCAGTAAAGTCACAAAAATTATTTTTTTTAAAGACGGTCACGAAAATTCAAATAATTCCCACTTACGGTGACAAGAATAGAATTTGGTCCATTTGTCATCCTACATGTATATATAAGATGACAAGTGGACATACACGTAAGCAAAAAATACGTGGACAATTATCATACATATTATTTTTTCCCCAACAAAGTCACAAATATTAGATATTAAAAAAAATACAATAATTTACTCAGCTTATTATAAATTTATCTAATTAATGGCATACGAAATAAATATGCATGATAATTCCATGCTTGATTAGCAAATTACTTGTTGTTGACAAAGCGAATACTTCTAAAAAATTGATGCATATACATTGAATATTATTGAATTTCAACTTTCAAGCTACTAATTGTACGTCTCACTACTTTCTCAACCATTGAAGGACAATTGTCGTTCATTACAACAATAAATTCTGACTTTTTTGTTGTGAAAATTTTCACTTGTAGGTATTTTTGTTTGTTTTTTTATTGACATAAATTCTGATATTGCATTAAAAATACTTTTTTATTGGGAATTTTTCAACTTTTCATTTGTCATTAATTAGATAAATTTATAATAAGTTGCGTCTAAATTCTTGTATTTTTTTCGATTTTGGATATGCCTAAGATTTGTGACTTTGTTGGGAAAAAAATAATATGTATAATAATTTTTCAAGTGACATTTTTTGCTTATGTGGCTATTCACTTGTCATCTTATATGTACATGTAGGATGATAAGTAGACCAAATTCTGATCTTGTGACCGTAGGTGTGAATTATTTGAATTTATGTGATCGTCCTGAAAAAAAAGGACTTCTGTGACTTTGCTAAACTTGTATTTTAACTTTTGTGACCATAACCCCATAATTCTATTTGTGATGAGATTTTCAAGTGCTTTTCTAATTGGCTTTTTTGGATGAAATGTAAATTTAGGAACTTCACATATTATGGATTTGATTTGTATAAGTGTCCAAATACAATTTATTTTTAGGATCAATTGTAATTGTTTTACTTTTCTTGCAGTGTTGTCTTCGAACCTGTGATGGTAGTCTGTGTAAAGATTGCTTTGTGGAATTTTTTTTCATTTGATTACTACTTTAATGACCGAAGTATTAATATAATTTGCTTATTACTTATAAAAGAAAGATTAGTTAGGAACATATATATGGTACAAATAAAAAATAAAATTGTCATTTAGCCTCATTTGATTGTCATAGATAAACAAGCCAACATGGGTTTTAGCTCTATATACAATGTTCAGAGGGTCAATGATTCCTCACATGGGGTTTTGTTTGGTTCTTCAATGGAGTCTCGAATGTCAAAAAATTTATAGTGGGGAGGTTGAGTTTGTTAAAAACTTTAATGTTCTTCACATGGCATCCCACATGCTGATTCTCTCCATCCATGGATTCTTCCCTTCCTCACCCTCCCAATCAACCACTGCTATCTATATTTTTTCTCTCTTCTTATATAAAATTCTTCCCTCAATTATCTATTTTAAGTAAAATATATTCAAGCAATTGTCTGCTCATCTATTCAAGTTGATGATACTGCCAAAATCAGCCATGATTTTGCTTTCCAATTACATGTTAATTTCTCATTCATAATTATCATCATAATCAATATCACTTATCCTCATTCATAAACAAAATGATTCCCAAAACAAGCCGTGTTGAATGAACTTGTCTCATTAGTTACAACTATTGTAGGGCTAGGTCATATTTACCTAATCTGGATAATTAAAATTCTCTACTAGAAAAACCAAAATCATATGTATATAAGATTTGAAGGTGTACATTGTTGAATTATATTAGTAGTCATGAAATTATTGAACGTGAAACCTTGTTGGCATTTTCTGCTGCATTTTATAATGTGGGACATTCTGTTTTTCTTTTCTTTTCTTTTCTGATGAATGGTTTGGTGAAAGACCTTTTTGTTATTAAAATAGATCAATCATTTGGGACTCAACAACTATTCCAACTTCCTCCCATATGAAAGCCTTTATTCTGTTAGCTATGTTGTCTAGTATATACGCAATCTAAAAATGCCATTGCCATCGCTTGTTCCTTTTAAATTGCCATTTCAGACAGGGGAGCTATACGCTTTAATTAATTGACTAGTAGATGTGAATCGATTAAATATGAAAGCTGGCAATGGATTGATCGTCATTGTTGGCCTCGCCCTGATCAGACAATTGTTTTCAAGTGAACTCATGCATTTAGTGCCGCATTATCCTCAAGAAGATTTTGTGGTATAAAATATAAGAATTTAAATGATAGATGAGAGATATTATTCATCATGATCACGACCAAAACAACTGAAATGTGTTAATTAAATTTGTGGGGTTTTCCCACCAAAGATTCTTGGCTTACATAATCGTTTCATCTCATCATATCTCATACGGATGATTTTAAGGATGGACTGGGTGGGTGAAACACTGGAACTTACAGAGAATATTCATTTGGAAGGATCTCTAATTCACAGTCAATTCTGGAGCTCTCTATGTTATTAAAGTTAGTATGTGTGAGTTTAGAAATGGGATGAAGTGTATAGTTAATTCCTAATAGAATTAAGAAGCATATGTATTTATATATTTGAGAATTCTCCGGTCATGCCATACATCCAACTATAATTAGAGCATATAATGTCAACCTAAAAGACCATTGAATTCTTAAAATTGACAAGTCAAATAAGTGTAAACTGCACTCAACATTAAGGTATCAAGTCTACTGTCTACGTGATGATCCGTTGCATTATCCTTCGTGAGTTTATCCAAACGATCACTCTTTAGCTACTAGTAACAAAGAATGGTAGAGAACATAATAGGTTGCATGTATGATTTTGGACTTAGGGAATTACTCCACTACTAATTTCACCCACAAAACGAGAAACTTTCCATAAAGTGTTGTCTAAATTATATTTTTATATAGAATAGGGATAATTAAGGTTCAAATTTCTTTAGAGACCAAAAAAATGTAAAAAGATATGTATGTCCAAAAGGAAGAATCTCACGAATTAAGCTCATAGAAGCCAAGAGGCAAGAGGAGGAGGGGACTAATGAATTGGGCTACTAGTCATGGAATTTTTGGCAAGACAAGAACCCAAAGATCAAGCTAGACATAGAGCATGAGGAGGGGCTTCAAGAAACTGATTATAAACAATAATATTAATAATTGGAATTCGGTGGTGGTACGCCCAATCATGTTCTAAGGTTTGTGACGTGAGGAACTTTGGACAAACAGATAAATTGGGGATACGAAATTTTAAAAGGATAATTTTGTAGGTCCATCCCAAATGACCTTACCTTTTGCTTGCCCTGTCCGACCTCACCGTAGGTTCTCATTTAACCACCCTCAGCCCCCCACTCCGACTGCGGACAACCTAATCCCAGAACATTGAATGATGTTACTAAAAAGTTTTGATGAGCAGAGGAAAACTGCGACAACCTAATAGGTCTTTCATGCGGAGTGAAAAAAAAATTGTTGGCGATCGACGAAAAACTAGGGACGTTATGGGAGAAAGAGGCAAAAGAATTGTGAGCATAGCAGGGTTGATTTAAGTTTTTTTTTTATTTTTCATTTTTGTTAAGGTTTATATAGATGTTTAAGAGTTTTGGAAGAGGTTTCTTAAGAAAGTATATTTAAGGTTTATTAAGGGTTGCTTTTTAGTTTTTGAAAAGTTTAATTAAGATTTAAAAGGTTTCAAATTTTTAGATGTTTTAAGAGTTTTGAAAAAGGTTATTTTTAAGGTTTATTTAGCGTTGCTTATTGGTCTCTAAAAATTGTATCAAGTTTTTAAAAGGTTTTCAAAAGGTTTATTTCAGCTTGATTTTAAGTTTTGAAAAAACTTTAAGATTTTTAAAAGATTTAAGTGAAACAAAAAATAATCTAAAAAAAAAGCAAAAAAGGACTAAGCTGAAGAAGACCAATAAAGTACAGGGACTAAAAGTAAAAAAAAACTAATTAAATTATGTGACGTGAGAAAAGGATGCATCTGCTTATGACATGCGGAAAAAATAAGTAGCCGTTTGTTTGTAATTAATTTTTAAAACAGATGCGATTTTTTAATTGGCCCTTGTTTTTGTTAAGAAAATGGCTCTCACCTTCAAATGTTACTCCAAATATCAACTTACAGAATTTCTTAACTCAAGACACCGAAATTCTGTTACACTGGAGCGACATGCTTTGCAGTTTAATGGCTAAGTGGTCTAGGACAAGGCGAGCCCGAAATTCGCAATTCAATTAGACTTCATCTCAATGTCTACACTTTCCTTAGAAGTGGCATCAGAAGTATCTCGCGGTAACAGTCCTAAAAGTGGCAAAGGCAACAATGAGCTGAGATTGCAAAGAATAATCAAAAGGGCCAAGTTGTCGAAATGGTCCTTTGTGACTCCAAAAAGCTGGGTCAATCCAGCACCAATCAGCCCACCTAGAACGCTTGCACCATTTGATATTGACATAAGGGTTGCAAAGAGTGTTGCTTCCATTCCTTCGGGACAGAGTTTTGCAGCAAGCACAAGCACAGGCATGAAAGAAGCCTACACAGAACAACAAATCAGCGCATCTGCTCTACCACGAAATAGGCAGAAATTCATGTAATTGTTGATTGGACAATAGGCTACAAAGAGATAGATACCAATAACAGAAATAATCTATTAATCTCATTAGGACAAATTTCTATGGGAAGAAATGCTCGAAGCTATCTTGTAAAAGCATATGAAACAATAATCTTAGGAATAATCAGTTTAATCACTCCAAGCCACCTGTCACTATAATGTTTTACTTGAAACTACTTGCCTGTTTTCTTTGAAAACTTTATATCCATACTAAAGGTCATGAACTCAGAACATAAATGCTACAGTGCACATGTTTGTCCGCAAGAACACGACAAACTGTAAGCATAGAGGAATCAGGAAATACTTTTTACCTGACCAAGTACCGTCAAAATTAAAGAATCCCCCATTGCAAACCACTCATCACTTATGCCAAGTTTTCTGTTTAATCCAGTAACAAGGAATACCTGAGGCAAGTATTAAAATTATCAATGCATGTTATAGCTCATCCCAAGCGCAATGTAATGATGCACAATAAATCACATGAAAACTCAAAGTACAACACCAACCTGAGTTATCCCAAGACCTGTACCAATTATAGTAGTATAAAGAAAAATCTTCCTCAAAGAAACATTTTTCAAAAATCCATTATACAGTCCAACCCCAACCAATGATGCAACTGATGTAACAAGCTTTACACGTCCAAGAAATTCTGGTGTGAAGCCAAGTTTATTCGTGCTGAAAAAGCAAAATTATTTTCTTCACATGATCAAACACACACACAGACACACAGAGGTAGGTAGGTAGGTAGAGAGAGAGAGAGAGAGCATACGTGAAGTAAAACATAGCAGAGTCCGACTGTGGTGTTGCCTGCCAAAGGAAAATAAACAGTGTTGGAAGAAGCACATTGGGCTGCTTGACAGTATCCCATAGTTGAATAATATGCTGCCTTGAGCTCTCTATAAAACTGGGAGAAGTCAAATTAAGATTCTGCCCTCTTTGTAGACCAAGCACACAATCTTCTTTCACAAGAACAGCAACTGCAGATGTTATAAGTGGTAGCAATGCTGTGACCCCAAAAACAAACCTGAGCCATTATAAATTGAGTACTAAATCACTAACTTCCTGTCATCAGTACTAGGAAATAGCATCTGTTCATTATTATTTCCATTACCTCACACCATAGGCTTCAACAAGGGAGCCACTAAAGTAGGAGCTTACAATTCCACCAAAGGCTGAAGAACCCCAACATAAAGACTGAAGAGATCCTGACATGCTTTGTGATTCACCGCGAGCCCTTTCTACCACCATGGAATCCACAACCTGCAGTGCATCACATCCTGGTGAAAACAAGGTAGATCTCAGCA
>CAODLS011163095.1:0-22024 GCA_948243855.1 Flueggea neowawraea
ATATATGTGTTCGTATTATATATGTGCAATGAATGAAGATATGAAAATTATTAAAAATGATAGTTATTTATGCAGAATTAAATTTATTAAAAAAATTGTTTTATATTTTATATTGAGAATTATAACTTTTTAATGGACATTGTAATTTTAGTTGTTTTGTATTTGATTTACCTTTATTTAAAATATTATTGTCCTGTAAATATTATAAATGAATATTTATTATTTTAGTTAAAGTTATTTTAGTGTTAATTGTGTATTTTTTTTCTATTATAAATAGGTTAAACGTGTTAAACATGTTAAAATGGTTTTATCTTGTCGAATGAGTTAATCCATGACACGTAACCTGTTAATAATAAACGGTTTGTGTCGTATAACCCGTTTAATAAACGGGTAGTGTCTGAGTTGATATTAAACGGGTTCGAATCGTAAACGAATTAACCCGTTTAGAATTCGGGTTATAAACAGATTGACCCGTTTAGACACGACCCTAATTACCACCCCTAAGTTCAACCATTCATCCATTGCTGAACTATTGAACCAATGAATAAGCTCCCTGACCGAGTTGATGACCGATTCGGTTTTGATAACATTGGCATTGACACCACCAATGTTACAAACATTTTAACAGCTCATTTTGACGATAAACTAATTAATACTCCTGCCGTCTCATAATAACGCGAACCGTTTTTCACAAAAATCAAAAAATAATAGTTTAAGTAGTTAAATTATTTAATTTAATAAATTTTTTTATTTATATCATTTGAGTAAATATATTGATAATTAATAAATTAGTTAAAAATAATATTAAATAAAGATAATCTTGTGATTTTACTAATAATAAATGTACTAAAAAATGTATTTATATTTTAAGACACTTAAAATAGAAAATGTTCCTATTGTTATAATACCGAGGGAGTAGTATTACACTTAAAAAAAATCAAAAGTTTGTGTGCCATTTTATTACAAATTAAATTTTGTGTCGAGTAGAAAATGATGTTCAAAAAGTAAATACATATTAAGCTTTGCGGTTCTCCTTCTATCAATTGCTTTTGACTTGAACAAGTCTAAAACTTACCTTGTCTGTATGGGACTTGATGAGCAAAGTATTCATTGACAAGTAAGGTTTACTATGGGCGAACCTACAGCCATTTATAGACTCGAGTACGGAGCCGACAAAGAAGCAAGTGGACAGTGCATGGAGGCCAACTAAATCACATGCAAACGTTGTATATATGAGATGAGATTTCACTGGAAGAGCCGAAGTGTAGTATTTGCTTAGCAACTCAAGTCAAGTCAATACACCAAAATGGGAATTGATAATGGAGCTCAATATAATTACACGACAATGGAGTTCAAGAGAGAAGACGAGGAAGAAGAAATACCAGAACCAGTGAGTCCAACTGGTCAGTACTTCAATAGTTCAGTGCTGTCAATATGCATTCTTGGCGTTCTTGAATCGGAAGTCCCGATTGATGATTCACCCACCATGACATTGCTTAAAGATGTCTTCCTTCCCATCAATCCTCGCTTCTCTTCCGTCATGGTATGCTTCTCTTTCCCTGTTTTGTCCATTTTTTGTATACGTTTACTTAGTATGTTGGTTGAGAATTAAGTTTACCTTATCATTTAGTAGAAGTTCGAAAACTAGAGGAGAATACTTATTTTGAAAGGAAAAAACAGTCGTTAATGTTTTATTATTACAAAATCCAAAAAATGGGATATTCAGTATAAAATGGAAAATTAAAAAATATATTTGAAGGGATCATATAATAGTATCTTGATGAGTGTAGATTGAATTGTAAGTGTGTTAATGATATTTATTTTAATTTATATAATTTTTCTCTTGTAAATTATATTTGTAAGGAACTTGTGTGTTAATTTGTGGGATACCACTAAAGCATCTTTTTCATTACTGTTTTCTTCAGGTCCTTGCTGTACTGAATTCATATCCATTATGAAAACCTAGTGCTTCACCAAACTTTTTATAGTACAATTAACATTAAGAATTGAAATATGATAGTTGGAAGTTCATTGAAAAATCTAAAATTTTTATCATTTCCATTGCAAAATGAAATATTATAACCAACAAACTTATAGTCTAGTGATACCAGAGTAGTCTCCGACATTAACGAAACATATTATTATTGTGTGTTTGAGAGCAGGTTACTGATGAAAATGGTGAAAAACAATGGAAGAAAACAGAGGTGAGCCTGAAGAACCACGTAAATGTCCCCATTTTCCCACCAGGACTCTCAAAAAACTCCTATGACAAGTATTTCAATGACTACATATCAAGAATTGCATTGGAACCTCTTCCACAAAGCCAACCTTTATGGGAAATCCATATTGTGAAATACCCAACAAGCAATGCAGCTGGAACTCTGATTTTCAAGCTTCATCATGCACTTGGTGATGGCTTCTCATTGATGGGAGCTTTGCTTTCATGTCTACAAAGGGTTGATAATCCTTCTCTTTCCTTGACATTTCCTTCGCTTCAGTTGCCTTCAGAACCTGACAATGGCAGAAACAAGAAAGTATTGGTGGCTAAAACATTTAGTTCAGTGCTTAACTCTGTTATGGATTTTGGTTGGAGTTTCCTTAAGAGTAGTTTTATTGAGGATGATCGGTCGCCGATCCGGTCCGGCAGTGCTGGAGTGGAGTTTAAGCCGATTGATGTATCTACATTGACATTCTCTCTTGATCACATTAAACAGATCAAAACCAGGCTTGGAGTGGTAAGTCATTTGACTAGTATTAGTTTCGTATTCCAATCGAAAGTTTAATTTCTAAAGGACCAATGTGAAAAAAATTATGAGCTACGAGATCAAGCAAGGGACCTGTTCCCTAAAGATTAAAAATGTATCAAAACATTAAGCTGTGAAACTTGTTGAAAATCGCTAATATTAATTACTAACAGTATATAATTTTCTTTGAACAGACAATAAATGACGTGATTACTGGTATAATCTTCTACGGAGTTCGATTATACTTGGAAGCAAACGACAAGAAATCAAGAGATGCAAATTCCACAGCACTGGTGTTGCTCAACACAAAAATTGTTGGTGGGTACAAGTCAGTGAAGGAAATGGTGAAGACTGATTCTGAGTCGCCATGGGGAAACCAGTTTGGATTCCTGCACGTATCATTACCTGAACTGACAAATTCCATGGCTGCTAATCCACTCGAGTTTGTGAAGAAAGCTCAGAAAATTATTAAAAGAAAGAGGAATTCACTTGCTGTTAGCTTTACTGGTAAGCTTCTGGACGCTCTCAGGAAAGTCAGAGGCCCTGAGGTATGTGCATTTTAACGTAATCTCTCTCTAAATTATCTTATTCTCTTATTAATTAAATTATCAAATAACTAGATTTGGATTAGACAAAACTCTTGCGACTGACAAAACTTTTCATATCCCTCAATTGGTTAAAAAAAAAAAAGAGGACGTACCATTGCATTATAGTGTGGCCATAGACTTTGCGTTCATTATTAAGCCACCGTCAGATTCAGTTGCTTTCTATGCATCGCAGGGTCAGTTTAACTGAGCTTGCATTATATAATACCGTGCCTGCATAAGGTCAGCCTGGCTACATCGGTATAAGTATGGCCCTTTTTAATAAAAAAATGTATTATGCCATTGGCCAAATTTTTTTTATAGTTAAAATTAAAAAATGTCTATTAAACATGATTTTTTTCCATTCGTATTTTGTTATTATCAGTATATGTGAGTAGATGCAATTCCATTCTACCAACTACACATGTTCTTCACATTATAGGCATTAATGCATGATGGCACTCATAATATTTTTCAGTGTCATGGAATCAATAAATAATCTGATTTTTATTCAGAAATGAATTTTTAGACATAAATGCTCTGGATTATAGAGTAGCTGGTGTGACTCAAATAACATGCCCATTTCTGAAAAAACCGACCCACTCCAGCTGTGGAGTCTTCTCTCTCCAGTGTGCCTGAACAATTAGAACCTAACAACTTCAACCCAACAAACAACATGGCTTCAATTTCTTAGCTTCCTCCATGTCTGTTGTAACGGGCTTGGACTTTCACCAACGTTTGTTCGGCACTTGATTGCGCTCTCGCTCACAAGTCAGCCTTACTCACTCTCAGGGGAGCGGGGACACTAGTAAGCATCGGAGACGGATAAAGGCTGAACCTCGGGTTGGGTGAAGTCCTTGCGCTAAAACTCTAAGCCCGTGACACTATGAATTGAGGCTGATAAAAAAAAATATATATATATATATATATATATATATATATATATATGGCTTTAGAGCATCGGTTGAAACTGTCTTATGCCCAACATTTTCAGGTGGTTAAATTTGGGAATATTTGCTTATAATGTCCTCAATTTAATTCTATTTTTATTTTTTTCTTTCTATAAGAATGCTTCAATTATTTTTTTTTTGAAATGACAAATATTATAAATTTAAATGAAACATGTAATCAAAATTTGAGTCAGGTAGAATTCATATAAGCAGCAAAATTCCCTCTTTTAGTTCAAAACTTCTCCATTGGCAAAATTCGAACTCGGACCTCTAGTTAGGAGAGGACAGACCCTACCCAACAGTATTTAATTTCGTATATATTTTTTTAAAAATGAATATATCGTCACTTTTGATCGTTGTAAGTACTCGATTTCCACTTTTATCGTAAATCTTCTGTTATGTCTTCAGATTTTGTACCATAATACAGAAAAAAAAAAAACTATATAGAATCCTGTAAATTTTAAGTTTTCTGATGATTGAACAAACGAAATCTTGATGATGGTTGGATGGCATTTCAGGAAACAGCCAAGTATATCCATGGCACTCTGAAGAACTCAAGCATGACAATTTCAAATGTAATTGGTCCTGTTGAGCAAATGGCTCTGGCTGATCATCCTGTTAAAGGTTTACACTTCATGGTTGTTGGTGTTCCTCAGGTATATTTTATTTGAGATTTAAAAACATAATCTTATTTATTTGAGATTTTTTATAACAGTACTTTTAATGGAATTGCAGAGTCTCACCATAACAATGGTGAGTTATACAGGGAAACTAAGAATTGCAGTGGGAATGGAGAAGGGATTCATGGACCCAGAAAAGTTCAAGTCAAGCATTGGGCAATCCTTTGAAATCATCTTCAAGTGCGCCTGTGAAACAACTTGAAGGACTAATTATTTCACCCCATTCGTTTATGATTTTTAAACCATTTAACTTATCATCAAAATTCAAAGCAGTTACAAGTCAACTCCACCGTCAAGAGGTCGTAAAATTCGATTCTAGTAGCATCATTGGTCCTTTAATTTTGCCATGATTTTTGGTCAAGCAGCTGGTGATCAAGTTCAAGAAAATTTTCATATGATCGTATAAACTTGTAGCTTGACTTTAAAGAGATTCTTCTTACACAAACGGTTGTGCAATGTTGTGCAAACACATTATTGTGACCATTAATTTGAGAAGAAATAAGATGTTTATTTTTGAAATATTTTATAAAAAGTGTCATTATACAATCTGTTAAATCTTCAATTTATTGTTTTGATTTACAGAAAACTACATGTATTTATCGATTTCCACGTCTTTTTCTAATTCTGGTGGCCAACCCAAATGAGAAAAATCACTTTTAAACGAAGAAGTCAGATCAAACTGTGCTCAAAAGTCAAGCTTTGGTGACAAAATTTCTTCAAGGACTAAAACAAGCTGCATTAAATTCCGCATAGAAACCCTGGAAGTGCTATCAAAAGTACAGAGGACTGTCACCAACATAGTAGTTGCAACTTGCAAAGAATGAACTGGTTTTGTCTCATCTGGTTCTTTGTGTATCATGAGTAGTGACTGTAGAGATAGTTTTCCGAATCATCTCATTCATCTGATATATCTGAACAAGAATGACTTTACCTTTGATTTCACTAAAAATAATAATATTTACCCTGTTATAAACTTGCATGGTCAATTTAATTGAGCTGACATGTAACTAATGTGTAGTGTTTTTTGAGTATAGATTCACCTTAATTGATTTGATATTTAATAAAATATGGGCATTTTCATTAAAAAGAAAGAAGTCGTTTCCGGTCATAAAAAAAACATAAAAATTCAATTTTTAATGAGAATTAATACAAAATAAATAAATAAATATCACCCTGTTTCTCTAGTGCAAATATGCATATGGCATTTTCACTCACTCTGTTTATGCAAACTGCACTTTTTTTTTTGCAATTTATTTTAAAAATTTACTACAAATAAACACACTCAATATAAACGTCTTAAAGTGACTTGAAACTATTTCAAGTAGTTGGGTGTCTTCATCATTAACTCCGAGATTTAAAGTCGAATATTATAACAAAGAAAAAACATAAATGTCTCGATTGTTTCAAGATTTGAAAACAAAATCAACATTATGCAGAAAATTAGATGGAATTAATAAGAAAAATTAAGTCGATGTGATTGATAATTTGCACTAATTGCATTGAAATTTCTTATTTTCAGATTCATGAATATCTGCTAGAACCAGTGACGTGGCATATCTTGATGCTTTAAAATTTTAGTGATCATTGATTACAAATCAATTTCAATTTGTTCGAGTTAATTAATTCAAAGTTGTATAAATTATGTGGACCAGTTGTGAAATGCGTACGTATATAAACTTCTAGTAATCAATTAATAACGTAGTGACATATACGTAATGAAAAATTAAAGCCAGATAGTTAAAGCAAACAGGTGAAATAGTTGAAAATTTTCTTTCATTAATTATAGAGGTTTATAATCTGGCATTCACATTAATCAATCAAAGATTACGTGTACAATTCATAGTTATGCTTTTGTTTCCCTAAAATGGATATTTAGTTTTTTTTTTCAATTACTTAATTAGTACGCAGCGAAGAATTGTACATATATTATTTTCTAATTTAAAATTAAATTTTTATAATTATCAATAGCTAAATATAAACCCAAACCGAAAAGACTTGTCATAAAAATTAATTAACTTATTAAAACAAATTAATTTAAAAATCACAAATATTCAAATTTCGAATAAATTCAAAAGATATATTTCTGTTCTTCACCTTTATTTTGTTCCTTTCTTATTTTTCTTAATATATTCACTTAATTTGTATATCATTCATCATAACTTTGATATGATTGGTTTAATAACATTAAATAACACGATTTTTGCTTGTTTTTGCACTTATAGTTCGATTTTTCGAAAATAACACCTGATAATTATACATTTGTGATTTTTTGTATTCGTGACACGATTTAGTATTTCAGTTAAAAAAAATACAATTGATGGCATGATAACGTGATTGTCAGTTTTTAAGTGATAATTATCACGTCGTTAATTTCCGTTCGTTTTAAATAAAAATATTAACTCGTACTACAAATGTGGTTATATTGAGTATTATATTCAAAAAATCGAAGTATAAATATAACAACAAGTAAAAATTGTTTTATTTAATGTCATTAAGCCGATATAATTTATAATTATGCATATTCATAAACCATTATTTTTTTCTCTTATATATGATCAAAGTTCATGATTGATTTTTATTTTTGACCGTGGCATGTTGAGTTTTGAACATCCGATCCCCTTATTGATTTATTAAACAAAATCATGTCAACCAATTATCCATTTATTAGTGCTCTGGAACAATCTGACACAATCTGAATTTTGAGTTGGTTGAAAAGAATCCTTTAATCATATGTGGACAAATTACAAAACAAGTCAAATTAATAATTCTTTTTTAATTTCGCCCTTTTTTAATTTTGCCCTTTTGGAACCTGGTACGTATTTTTAAATTCCCCCCAATTTATGTGCTAGCGGAGCTTTTGCCACATCAACACTACTGATCTTCAAAGTGTGCATTTTTCCGGTTTACCACCGACGTACTTAAATGCATGCAAAACGCCCACCCAATGCAACAAATTAAATTTCAACTAAAGAAGTGTTTCTAATTGGATGTGTTTTATAAATAATATTATCTATACACATATCCAATAAATATTATTGTTTTCTATTTAATTACTTAAAAAAACTCCTAAAATTTTAACTCTCAATTCTTTAATATTAAAAATGATTCTACGAATTAAGCATTTATATGTTTTAGTATAAATGGAGTAACTAAATACGAATAACCCCAAATCGCATTATGAGAAAAAAAATCAATTGAAAGATATCAAAATAGTGTTTAAAAAAAAGGATATCAAAAGTATTGTTAAGTTATTTTCGTCCAAAACCACCAATTAATAGTATTCCGTCCAACATACGGCTAGTTTAGGGAGTCTGTGTCCTCTATGCTTTACGTTTGTTGGGACTTGGGAGTTTTTATACATATGCATCATGCATTGCATGGTCTACTTCGTTTTGCCAAAGAAAGTAGTATAATTGTATTATGTCAAATATATGTTTAGGGTTACAAAAGCACCATGAATCATTGAGATATCTCTTTAACATATTAAATTTCGAACCACTAATATGTTATCCACAAAGCAGGAAGAACATAATCAATCATATTACAGATATGTATTTTAAAAGAATTGTGAAACACTAATTTATCTTTCCCTTTCTTATTCAAAAAAAGTAAATAACCAGAATTATGAATTGAACAAGTAAATAATTAGATCACTTATCGTTCAAGTAACACTTTAATGTTTTGAAAAACACTTATCAATAGTATTTAATTATAAACTTTTTAGGCAACTTTAGTGGTAATAAATTTTGGAATATTGAAACTGCGCATATTGTGTCTTTAGAAAAATGTGTTAATTTCTCTATTTTATGAATTAATCGTGTGATTTATTAAATTTATCAATCTATCATCTGGTTTTGAAATATATTATTCAATCTGTAAAAACCAAGCATCACCTTAGTAATTTAATGACAGAGTGAACTATGCACTAATTTAATTAAACTTAATCCTTCATTAACCATGCCATTATAATTTGACAAGATAATAAAAAGAGAAAAGTGAAAACAAGCGAGAAATTGAAGAAATAAAAAGTCAAATGCATTAAAGGCGTTGTAATCTTCTCATCTTTCTGTCCTTTTCGGCTCTAGTTTTGAGTCACTCCCGCCATGCATTCCTTATATATACACACACATTAGATCATTGGTGTCCTCTTATAATATGTCACAAGCATGCAATAGCTTTGAAGTTTCTCAAATACCACAAAAATAATAAGGTGAGCACAAAAAGAAATGGAGATTGAGCAAGATCAGGAAATATACACAGAACCTGTGAGTCCTTCAGGACAATATATGAGTACTTCAGTTTTATCACTCTCAATTATTGCTGTTTTGGAATCAGAAATTCCTATAGATGATTCTCAAACAATGACCTTGCTTAAGGATTTGTTCCTTCCGATCAATCCACGATTCTCCTCCATCATGGTACTCTCTCTATCTCTCTTTATATTTATAACAATCAATTTGACGTTAGAGAATTATTATTTCTTTCCTCTTAATAAGTTTTTTTTTTCTAATACTCAAATCTTTAGTTAACATATATTAAAACAAAAAGCTGCCGACATTATCTTTTTTTTTTTTGTTTGGTAATACTTTGGATCTCTTTTTTTTTTTCCTTTTCTGGTGTATATTTGCACTCGCAATATAAATCTTAAGTGGCAAGTAAATGTTGGGGACAGGGAAATATTTGAGGTGTTTTAAAAGTTTTTAATCTTATTTAACAAAAAAAATAAATATATGTATGCTTTTGAATCTACTATTGGAATATTAAACAGGGGTTCATCTTTCCACTAAGCATTTTTTGTATTCAAGTAATTAGGATTTACATGTCTAATTCAAAAATCAATAATTAATTAATTATTATTTTCCAAATATTTAAAACCCAACTTTAATTAATATACTCTTTATTTATCAAGAATATTTTCTAATATGATGTCAGAGTGAATTATATCATTCTTTAATATTTTTTCATAAAAAATAGGTAATAGACAGAAATGGAGTAAAGCGATGGAAGAAAGTGGAAGTGAATCTGAAACAGCACGTAAACGTCCCAACATTTCCGGCCGGAATGAAACCGGAATTCTACGACAAATGTTTCGACGATTAACTAACCAAAATAGCAACCCAACCGTTGCCAGAAACCCGACCATTATGGGAGATTCATTTAATAAAGTACCCAACAAGTCATGCAGCTGGTAACCTCATTTTCAAGCTTCAACACTCACTTGGAGATGGGTTTTCTTTGATGGGAGCTCTGCTTTCTTGTCTACAAAGAGCTGATAATCCTTCCCTGCCATTGACGTTCCCTCATGTTCAACTTCGCACCGACGTTGACGCCAAAAGTGTTAGCATCTGCAGGAGAGTGCCGAAGATTTTCTCTTCGGTTTACAATACGGTTTCGGATTTGTGTTCGTCAATTAGAGGTAGTTTGGTTGAAGATGCTGAATCACCGATTCGGTCCGGGAAGTTTCATCCGGAACTTGATCCGGTTGCCATCAGAACTTTGAGTCTTTCTCTTGATCATATCAAACAAATCAAGGCTAAGCTTGGAGTGGTAAGAATAATTCACAAACTTAATTTGACAACAAAATTGACTATTTTGGTTAGATTTATTATTAAATGTCCTGGTACTCAGATATATTTTTTACATTTATTTTAATCCGAATTTGAGTTATATTAGACCTTGAGGCGGCAAATTGTTTTCTATCTATCTATTAATTATTTTACAAGTTATTTTATTTTCTACTTATAAAAAATATTATTTTATTTACTCCTGTTAGAAATCAATTTTTCACTTTTTAGTATTAGAAACGATTCTAATACCAATAAATTATAAACTTATTGGTATATATAAATACCATATAGTTATTCTTTATGATTATTATTTTGGATCACTTTTAGTCTTCCTCTGACTTGAATGTAAAATGAAAACTATTTTTTTAGGGATTAACGGTTTATTCGAAATAATTGTTTAAGGATGAACAATTATTTACATTTAATACAAGGATTTGTGATCTATTTTGCTAATAATTCAGGGACCACCGTGTATGATTATTTTTTTTTCCTAGGGAGAATTATGGACCACATCAAACTGTATGATTGGTTTCTTAATTACAAACTACTGTTAAGTTCCATGACTTGTTCTTTCTTGTCACCAGACAATAAATGATGTAATTACCGGGACAATTTTCATGGGAACAAGATTATACATGGAAGCAGAGAAGCAAGGACCAGGAAAAGTGAAATCAACATCGTTGGTTCTGCTAAACACAAGAATGTTTGGAGGGTGCAAGTCGGTGCAAGAGATGGTGAAACCTCATGCTGAGTTACCATGGGGAAACCATTTTGCATTCTTGTCTGTCAACATCCCAAAATTTACTCATCCTGATCAAGCCAAACAACCTCTCAAGTTCATCTCCAAAGCTCAGAAAATTATCAAGAAAAAAAGGACTTCTTTTGCTGTTTTCCTTACTGCTAAGTATCTCCAACTTGTTAAGAAATTTAAAGGCACCGAGGTGTGACATAGAAATTTGTAGTTTTAGTATTTTTAGTAGATTGAGTGAAATATTTCAGAAATTGATTGCAAATTGATAAATTTAGTTAATTGTATAATTTTTTAGAATTATAACAAACTTGAATGATAATATGCGTATGCTTGAAACAAGCATACACATATTAATTCAAAATATTATTATTCGTAGACATGTCATTTTTTTTATTATACAACTCACTAATATAATATGTTTCTTCTAAGTCCATCTAATCAAAATAAACACTCACTTATACGGAGAAATATTAATTTTTTTAACAAAAGAAGAGATTTTTTTTTTGAGTGTCCTAAAATTGGTATCAATAATGCAGGCAGTTTCTAGATACCTGTATTGCACACTGAAGAACTCAAGCATGGGAATCACAAATCTAATGGGGCCATTAGAGAAGATGTCTTTAGCTGATCATCCAGTTAAGGGCTTGTACTTTGTGGTCACAGGTGCTCCTCATGTATGTCTCTCTACTCAATTAATTGTTAGGGGAATACATATATAAATTTGCGTTTTTTTTAAAGCCTCAACTCCACGATAGGAGGATTTAAGCGTACATCTGCAAGTCGTAGAACTTGAACCTGGATGTACTACATCTACCGGGGAGATCCAACCGGCTGTTCTAACAGTCCGCGGCATATATAAATTTGCTTTTTTAGTCGAGAAATTATTGATATTTAATTTCTATTGATGTCATACCAAAGTTTTATTTTTCAATTTTTCAAATAGAAATTTAATTATGGAAATATATATATTCATTGTAATAAAGTCTTACCTTAACCAAATTGTTTCGATGGATTTTGCAGACAATGATTGGAGTTATAAGTTACATGGGAAGACTTAGAGTTGCACTGCTTGTGGAAAAGGACTTGATTGATGCAGACAAGTTGAAGTCACATATAGAAACTGCATTCGACATGATCCTCAAAGCTGCGTGTGGAACTCCACCACAACCAAATTGATGAACACTGCAAATATGATCACAACTGCTACTGTCAAATCTCACCAAATATTATCAGAATCAAATAGCATCCCTACATGGATTTCACAGGAGATGATACATAAAACAGAATTCTTTGTTTTCGTATTCGGTTTCACGTTTAGTTTTTGATAAATATTTCCAAAATATTTTATTGTGGCGGAAATAATTCAAATACTTTTAAATTAATACATGTATAATTGGTATAAAAAACAATACTAGTCTTTATTAAATTTTCTCTTTGATGCAATAATTAATTATCTCTTCAAAAAGGAGGCAATTGACAGCTGCAAATGGGTAGCAAAGCGTGTGAAGAAGGGACTAATTGGGGCTATAAATACAGCCCTGATGTGTTGCAGTGTGTGTAAGAAGAAGAAAAATTGTTTGAGCCTTGGTGCTTTGTATTATGAAACACAGAGAGTATGGTGATGTGTAGAGAGTTGAGTGAGATTTGTTGAAAGAAAATTGAGAGTAATTTTCTTGAGTTGTGAGTGTTGTAAACACGGTGTATTTTTCTCTCTTTAGTGAAAGATCTGCAGTAGCCCGTGGAGTAGGCAAGTTTATGTCGAACCACGTAAATTGTGTGTGTTGATTTATTGTTTTTTTCTCACTCTCATATATCTGACGTATAGAGAATTAGGGTATTTTTCCAACAAGAAAATGATCGAGTATTGAGCTTATGATAACTAAAAAGTCTCAAGAGTGATTAGTGAACATAAAACTTATCAATTTGGCATCAGCAAATTAGGTGAAAGCAAGCAAAATTTTCAATATTTTGTAATAAATATCATGTTGGTTCTGCGATATTAAATTTACAAATGCTTGTAGCATATAATAGTATTGGAGACGTCTTTGAAACTAGCAATTGTGCAATAAATTTTAAAATTCTAACTACAAAGATGTAATTCAGCAACATAAGTTGATCAACTATGAGGTAGCAATTTCTGATTTTATGCAAGAAAACAGATGGATTAGATGATAAAGTATAGCACTATTTAGTTTTACCAAGGGAGGGTGTATGTGTTTGAATGCTTGCAAAACAAATTTCTATTACAACAAAGAAAACAGAGGTTCACCGTTCACATATGCATTTTGATCAACGACAATATGCCAAACGAGACGACTAGATATTCATGGCAATATTTTATCCGCTGTCGTTTGAAAGAAGAACGTCGTTTGCTTGTCTTATCATGTAATTAGCGTTGATCTCTCACTTCACTGTTAGGACTGCATATGAGTCAAGCTACTCACAAACTATTCGTCGTTCAACTTGATAAAAACTCATTCATGATTCAACTTATTAATAAACGAGTCTAATTTGAACAAGATTTTAAGCTCGAATCAAAAAACGAGCTGAGCTTGAACACCCAAAAACTTGGTTCAAAAAATTCGCGAGCATATTCGTTTATGTGTTCATGAACAATGCTCCTAAACAAACTCATTTGTAAACTCATTTATATATATGTGTGTATATATATATAAATGTATATATGTTTATATATGTTTTAAACTAAATTATGAAAAAAAAATAAAACTTATGTTTAGAATATTATTTAATATTTGAGCCATATAAACAAAAGTGCAAGTTTGCACTAATCCACTGTATCTATAAAAGTACAAGTATACTCACATAAGATCTAATATTATATTGAACTTGTGAAAAAAAAATGAAACTTGTAATAGTTTTTTGCTCAACTATGCTCAACATGATTTTATTGAACAAATATAAATTTAAATGCATTCTTTTTAGAGATTTTGTCCAATTTAAACTTGCAATCTCATTTATAATTTTATTTGAACATTTGCTGAGTCGAGCTCGAAAAACTTCTGAACAAACTTGTGAGCTCGCGAGCTTTGTAACGAGTCAAGTTTGAATAAGATTTTGAGCTTGAAAAAGAGTTCGAGTACAAGCTCAACCTCAAAAAAATTTAGTCGAGCTGAGTTTGAATACTCCAAAACTCGGCTTGACTTGACTCGATTACACCCCTTAACTGCGAATAAGAAAAAAGATCATTCACTAACCGATATAAACGACTCCTCGTCTTCACAAAATACTTATATGTCGTGTAATATCTCCGTATGGATAATATCTGTCGCCTGGTTTGCCGCCGTAGCAGCATCACCACTGTTTTCAAAACACCTCAACCTCATCCGAACCACCTCCGCTTTCCACCTCCTCCGCCACCTCGCCACCATCGCATCACCGCCTCTAGACGATGCCTTTGTGATAACCAAGGCCGTGCAGCTCCTCCGATCATCCACTCTCATGAATTACAAGACACCAATGACTCACTCAATACCTTATTGTTCACGAATACGACTTCTTCTCTTCCGTCTCGGCGTCTTCTTCTCCAAATCGCCGCCGATTACCCTCTACCTATGAAGCTTTCAAATTTTTACATTTCCTCTAACACAATGCAAGGTCAGCACGCTGCGCCGTTTCCCTACTCTCCTCCGTTTTTCAGGCTGTTTTCGATATGGCGGTCCGGGAACATGAATCCAATAGCAATCTTTATCTTCTTTATAAGATGTCGAGAGAGTGGAATATTCCAGGTACAGTTAACTCTGCCATGCTTCTATTCCGTTACTACGGGCGTCGTGGGTTTTTGGAAGAGTCATTTACGGTGTTCAGTGAAGTTGAGAGGAAGAATGTCCGCCTTTGCAATATTATGATTCGTTTGCTTTGGGAGAATGGACGTTTCGAGGACGCACTCAAGGTGCTCGATGAAATGCTCCAAATGTCTGAGGATCCTTATTTGCGACCGGATTGTGTTATGAGAGATACGGTTTTTGGTTATATTTTAAGGAGAGAGGAGTTGTGCGGGCAAGAGATATCTGATTTAATAATGAGGTTCGGTGTGCGTAAGGTTTTTCCCAATTCGTTCCAGTTGATTGAGTTGATTAATAGGCTTTGTAGGACTGGAGAAACCGGGGTTGCTTGGGATGTTTTATGGTAGGGGAACGTGTTGAAACGGCATCGTGCAATGCGTTGTTGACAGGATTGGGAAGGAATAGGAGTTTAACAGAATGAATGAACTTATGGCAAAGATGAGCAAGCTTGGTATTCAGCCTGATGTTATTACTGTTGGTATACTGATTAATTGTATGTGCAAGTTTGGGAGAGTTGATGAGGCGATGGAGGTTTTTCAGAGAATGAGCGAAGGTGAAGAGTTTGATGGGGTTTCAATTAAGCCGGATGCTATTATTTATTTTGCGCTGATTGATGGGCTCTGCAGAGTCGGGAGGCAAGAAGAAGCTTTAGGTTTGATGGAAAGGATGCGAATGCAAAAAAAATGTTCTCCAAAGATTGTTACCTACAATAACTTGATTGATGCTTTCTGTAAGTCTGGTGACACAGAGAGGGTGCAAGAGTTGTTTGAAGAGATGGAGAAGGATGGTGTTTTGCCGAATATTATAACCATCAATTGCTTGATTAATGCTTTTTGTAAAGCTGGTGAGATAGAGAGGGCGCTAGAGTTATTTGAAGAGCTGAAAAAAGACGGGAGTTTGCCAAATGTGATAACTGTAAATATTTTACTTGATGGTATGTGCAGACTTGGGCAAACAGATGGTGCAATTCGCTTCTTTAGAGAGATGCAGGCAAAAGGTTTGAAAGGATATGTTGTTAGTTATTCTATTTTAATCAAATCTTTTTGTAATAAGATGGAATTGGACAAGGCATATGAGATATTGAAAAAACTGGAGGAAGTTGGGATGAAGCCCGATGTCATCACATATAATTCTTTAATTGATGGTTTTTGTAGGAGAATGAAGTTTGATAAGGCGTATGAGATTTTGAAAAAAATGGCGGAAGTTGGGATAAACCCTGATGTGGTCACATATAATTCTTTCATCGACAGTTTTTGCAAGTGCATGAAGTTGGAAAAGGCGAAGGAGATCTTTAAGGAAATGGTCCTAGTTGGGGTAAGGCCTGATGTTGTCACCAGTAATACTTTAATAGACGGTTTTTGTAGGAGTATGAAGTTGGATAAGTCATGTGCGGTACTCAGGGACATGGAGAAGGTGGGGGTAAAGCCCGATGTTGTCACATATACTTCTTTAATTCACGGTTTTTGCAAGGGTATGATGTTGGGAAAAGCTTATAAGATATTTAAGGAAACGAAGGAAGTTGGGATAAAGCCTGATGTTGTCACATATACTTCTTTAATTCATGGTTTTTGCAAGGGTGTGATGTTGGGGAAAGCGTATAAGATATTTAAGGAAATGGAGGATGTTGGGATAAAGCCGGACATGATGATTACCTATACTTCTCTAATTAATTGTTTCAGAAATAATGGAAATTTTAGAATTGCCCATGCATTGATGGGGAAGATGACTGAGTGTGGTCTAGCAACTTGAGTCGTTACTTATGGAGCTCTTATGCATGCTTAATTATCACATGGCAATGTCGAGGAAGATACTGGAATTCACAAAGACATGAAATCTATTCGAAGGTTCTGCTCAACATAGTGATTTATAGTATGCAGATAGACTCCTTCGATGTGCAACTTGTTCTTTAGCTAATGGATGACATGAGAGCTAACGGTATAATGCCTAAAAACAATCACTTAAGGTGCTGTATTCAAAGTCCTCAAAGAGAAGAAATTGTTGAAAAATACCTTGGCATTGATGGATAGGATGACTGCGCACGAAAAGAACTGCACAGAAGTGCATGAGGTTTCGATCTGTAATGCATAGAACAGGTCTTTCCAGAAGCTCACACGTTTTTCTTTGGTTGGTCCAACACTTGCATTACTTGCTGCCTATAGTTACCTTTTCCAGGTTGTGGAATGTATATTTACATTGGTTCTGTGAACTTATAAGTTACATGTAAACTTGATTTTGCTTGTTACAAATACGGTGGCTTGAATTTTTCAGCATGTCTTTGCAGGTCCAAAAAGTTTCTTGCTCGTTTAGTCAAGTCTTTGCAGGAAACTTTACTGATGGAAACATTTCAAAAGCAATTTCGCATGTTGGTATTATGTTTAGTGATGGAACCAGGGGATGGGCGCCAGTTTGCCTCTCTTTATCATTAAACTCGCACAAGAGTCGCATAATCTGTCTCTCTTCCGAAGATTGAACTTCATGCCGATCTCAATTGCTCCATAAGGACTGTTCTTCAGTACCACCTTCCCTTATAATTTTCTTTTTCATTTTTTTGTCTTTTAATTCCATTTATGAATATTTGATAATTTGTGAAATGGTTTGCTTTTGTGTTTGGTTGTTGTCATCTAGTTCATTTGCGCTGAATTGCTGGAGATGATTTGTGCTTTTGTTTTCTTTTCAATGCAGAGAACTTGCCGGAGTTCTGGGGGACAGATCTTCATAATTCTGGCTATTATTTGGTAAAATTCTCTTATCAATTTTGGACTGGGCTATTGCTGGTGGATTCACCAATAACTGATACCAATTTAGCTAGTGTCTTGAAAAGAATGCTTCCTACCCATTAACACTGTTTTGTCTTCTAGATCGTGTCCAAGGTATTATAACCCATTTTTGGATTTCTTGGTTATTTCCACTCAAGCTCTTAACTTGAAACCATCGATACTTATCCGTTAGGTTTTAAGTTTTACTTTTAGTATAGTATGCTAAAAGTAATAATAACATCCGGCCGAATATCAATCTCTTTCATCTTTGCGGTAAGTTCATTCATTTTCTTCAAGTCCCTCATCCTTCCCAGTCCCATGAAAAACACATTGCACGATGCCATTTCAACACTGCCCCCTGATAATCAAACTTAGTCGAGTGGAACGAGTGGGAAAAACCTTACATTCACCAAACCTCAACATGAAATCAGATAACTCTTGGACGCACAATTCCTCTCTCCTTACGACTTAACCAAAAAAATCTATCTCATAACACAATCGAGGCATAGATTAGGCCCCATACGTGTTTGAAGCATTTCATCGAGCACCTTGAGTGCATCGTAAATGCGTCCATTCTCCACAACAAAACAATCACATTGCAAAGGCGGGCATTCTTCTTCTCAACTTCACTGAACGACGAGAGTGACTCTCCCAGTAACGCACAACGAGAGATGGTAGTAAGAATTTTTTTTTTTACGATAAAAATTTCAGAATTTCTATCCGACTTGTTGGTTCTTTCAATTCAAGACTTGGTTTTGACTGATCAAACTATTAAGCTCATTGTACAATATCAACTTTAACACTAAAATATCGTGAGTTCGAGTTTTGGCGAGAACAAACAGAATGACATAAAAAAAAAAGTGATCAAACTGGAGTTTTGGGTTTTTAATCAAATACATTTAAAATTAATTACCTGCAATAATACGAAACTGTTAACATTCGTTTGAGATAAATTACATTTACCATTAATTTGTAGAAAGTCGTTTAGGTGGAATGGGTAAAAAAGTGAGCTAATTATTGTCGTCAACTTGTCGAGAGTGTTGCTGAGTTAAGCTCACTTCCGGCAACTAACGTGCACGTGCTGCTGATCAACTTACCACATGACTCTCGACACAAGCCCTCTATGAAAGAAAAATGTTCATATCCGCGGGTATTTTTTATCATGATTTCCGTGATTGTTAGAGGAAATTCCGTGATCGGTAATAGATCATGTTTTGGGGGTTTCATTTTAATTTTAATTTTTTTCTCTTTAGAGTTTTATATTTCTTTTGATAATTCGTTTTAATTGTTTCCACCAGATTTTGAACCCACGATCTTTAGCTCTATAATTGAATTTTTTATCAATGAATTACAAGTCTATTGATTAAAAAGTAAAATGCGATACATTAATAAATTTAACGAAATTTGTGTTGCCGTGAATGACCCATTGAAATACAAATTTAACTATAAAAAATTTAAATTTAGTAATTATATTGAAAATTTAAAGTGAAGTTATAATCTATATACTTTCGACTCATTATAAAATATAATGTGCCATGTATTTTGCATTGTTTAAAAAGTTGAAATTAATAGTTGCTTATAAATAATTATCGCTTTTAAATTATTAAGACGTCTTTTTAAAAATAAAATTGCACGACCAACAACAAATTTAGAACGGATATACTTCAATCGAGAGAGTCTGATGATCATGAAAGGAATATGGTTCACTAACATAATAGAAAGTTTAGTTTCAATATTGATGGGCCCAGGGTGAGCATGTACCAAAACAGTGTTTTAAACGTTGATTGACTATTTCTACGGGCACATAAGGTAGCTAGTTATTAATATACAACATTGACACCAACCCACATAGTTCGTGGGGCTATATATATGCTTGTATATAATCTGTTCTCTCTCAATTGTATCCCAAAGTGAAACTAGTACTAAGTTAAGGAGAAGCAAAACATATGGAAGACTCTTAATTGGAAGCAGTAAGCCCAAGTGCAGAATTTATGAGTAATTCGGTTCTATCACTCTCAATTATTGCTGTTTTGGAAACAGAAGTGCCTTTTGATGACTCTCAAGCTGTGACCTTGCTCAAAGATGTTTTCCTCCCTATCAATCCTCGTTTCTCATCCATCATGGTATTCTCTCTCTCTCTCTGCTCACTTTCAGTGTATATATTTGCCATAGAAATTCTACTCTTCTTTTTCCAATTTAACAATCGGAACATGTTTTTATAACCACATTTTCTGTCATTCATGTCTTTTTCCAATCTAAAGTTCTTGATATATAGAATATTTATTTGATCATGTCCATTCTGAGATTTTCTTTATAATTTGGATCAACTATAATGCATATATATATTTCTTTCTTTTTTTTTTGAGAAAAATTTTGTGTGCCACGTACTCCATTCTAATTATTGTTCGAGAAAATATGCATGATTTAATTAGAGCTAAAATTTTGTTTACCGGTTAACTCAAGCCAAGTTATATATATAGTACAATTGTATTTTGTGTACATTTTTTATGGTTGAAAATCGTCTTTCTTTTTAATAATTTTCAGGCTTTGCCACCGACACATATATTCAACATAACTGTATGGGAAATAGTACAATTTTCAAAACTTTTTAAACTATTTTCCGTTGTTTTTGTCTACTCCATAACATGTGTATAGGTCACTGGCAAGAATGGAGCAAAACTATGGAAGAAAGTTGAAGTCAACCTAAAAGACCACATACACATTCCAAATTTTCCGACCGGAATGTCCACAAACTTCTACGACAATTGTTTCGACGACTACTTATCCAAGCTAGCCATGACAAAATGGTCAGAAACCAAACCATTGTGAGAAATTCACATAGTAAACTACCCAACAAGCCATGCAGCTAGTAACATTATTTTCAAGCTTCGTCACTCACTTGGAGATGGGTTTTCTTTGATGGGAGCTCTTCTTTCTTGTCTCCAAAGAGTCGATAATCCTTCACTTCCTTTGACATTCCCTCAAGTTCAACTTCACACTAACGAGGATGACAAAAACATTGGATTTTGCTGGAGGGTTCGTAAGATTTTGTCTTCGGTTTATAATACGGTGTCGGATTTTTGTTCCAACATTGCTAGGAGTCACTCGGTTGAGGATGATACTTCGCCTATAAGATCCGGTAATGTGGGTCTGGAGTTTTTGCCTGTCTCTATAGCAACAATGACTATCTTTCAATCAAGTCAAACAGATCAAGACAACACTTGGAGTGGTACGTTCCTTAATTAATTTTGTGATGCACAAATTTTCACCTGTAACTTTCTGAGAACTAAAGCTATGCATAACGACCTTGATTTGATATGTCTTTCTAGATAGTTCTATTGTCAGATCAATTGTGGTTTAATTAAAAAAGCTTGAAATGATAAAGCAAATTCATTCTTATGTTAACATAAATTATTTTTATTATTATCACGACCCATTCTTGGGACCATGACCTGCGTACGAGGTGAACCGTCTATAAGAGCCCGACCTATCTCACACAAACCTCTATTGTACAGAACTTCTACCCAAATATCATATTTTAAAGAAATATGAAAAATAAATAAAAGTATAATATTTGTTTATTAAAAACAAAACATATATAATATTAAGTGTAGAAATTATTTCAAATTAAAACATTTGAAATGTCAGAAACATAAACACATCCTACAGGAACCGGTGTGGAGCATCTAACAAATCATACAAATGGGTCCGGTCAAAAGGGCATTGTCCGCAACATTAGATTCCTTCACTGAGCATCAAAAGCTAATGAACATAATTCCTCAGAGTCACCTGCAAGATGATAATAACATGGACAAAACAAACAAAGAAAAAGGGTCAAACCCTGTGAGTGAGGGACAACACTCCAAATCGCCTCATACGTGCCTCACAAAGACTGGTTTGAAAATCACTTGAAAACTAACACATGCGGTATAAGACAGGTATACATACATATACACTATATACATAGTATGGTTTCCACCAAAACATTTCGAAATCATTTGCAACCAAAGCAAATAGCATGCACGAAATCCTTATGGAACTAAAGCAGAATCTTTCAAGAATCTTTCCAAACCTTATTAAAGCTGTCATGCTTTCCAAAATCAAAGCAAAACCTTTCAAAAACCGTTTTATCTTATCGGAGCTTTCAAAACAAAACCCTTTTAGGTTGTACTAAGTATTTCAAAAAAAT
>CAODLS011163205.1:0-10242 GCA_948243855.1 Flueggea neowawraea
GAGTTGTACAGATACAATAGACATCAAGATACGATATGATATAGTATTGTGGCGGTACTAGATGTATGCATGTCATGCAAATGCCAACTAACTCTCGACGGCGTCAAGGACTTATGCCAAAATACCCATACTCTCATTTCAATCTGTACCCAATCAATCAAACACTCACATTGGCTGAAATCATCCTCTCAAGCAAGGATCTAGCCTTAGATCCTACAAACAACCTCAAAATCATCAAGAATCCCAACCATCAAGTTCGAATTTCTTGACCCACTCGACACAAATCGTCGAATCATGACTCCCAACATCATATCTATGTATTTCTAACACCTATCTATCATAATACATCAGATACAACTCCAGATCTGATGAGAAATCTACCAAAATCTGGAACCCTAGCTCGGATCAAACCCATTTCGTTCAAACATGAAATCATTAGAAACCGAAGCTATAATGCCGTGGTTACAACCTTAACCAAGCTTAATCTACCAATATCTAACTTCCTTTACAACAGAAAAGGAAGATCTGAACAAAACCCCAATATTCGTTCACAACCCTAGATGAACAAATGTTAGGTGAAAATGACGAGAATAAGAGATTAAAGGACTCTTATTACCTTCAGAATCTCAATAGAAGTGCTGAGGAGTGATTGAAAGTGCTGAGGAGTAGTTGGGAGAGCAATTTTGGTGGTTGAGATGAGTTATGGCAAAAGAGAGAAATGGGGTGGGTGTATTTATAGACCCTCGGACTGAAACGTGGCATTTCATTTAATTCACTCAAAAAAGGCACATCTATGCACGTTGAGCCTCTATCTGCGCACGTTGACCAAGTACTACTTGAGTAGACGAAGCTTCTGTGTGCGTAGACGGCAGATCTGACGACCTATCCCTCACAAATCTTGGATCAATGTGCGCACCACCTAATGCTATGCACGTAGATCACCATGCTCACCACGGTTTCAAGTCCAAATAACGTCCAACGTGTGCAGACATCTCCAACTCATGCAGACGTGCGCATGCACATTCACGGTCCGAGTCAGACATCCATCTACGCATGTAGACGACCCCCTGACCTCAATTTATGTGCGTAAAATGCTCCTCAACGCACATAGATGACCTGCTATGTGCTTTGCACACACAAAGCAACCTTCAAACATTCTCGATCAAAGTTTAACACCTCGAAACCCCGAATTTCTCTGAAGTCTTGACGGGATACCATCAAATTTCAGTCAAACCAAATGGGATATTACAGTTATAGTGATATGTTTCCTTTCCTTATTTTTTTTCATCAAATTAACTCCTAAATAATAATTTTTCATTAATTAACCAAAGTATACACTATATCACTATCAAACACGAAGTGATAATTATCATGTATTTAAATTATCTTAGTTATTGAAGAATTTTAATTTTTTTGAACTTTGTTAACGTGTATTTTAGTTATAGAAGGATTCTTATCTTTGTTAGCGTGGATTTGATTAGGATTTGATAAGAGTTTAAAATTGTTTTTTAATCCTTTTTCTTTAATTTTTAATGGAACAAGTTGAATTTTTTAAAGCAGTACTTATCTAGAAAAATTTTCCTGTGGTTTCTTCTCATGGCTTTCTATAAGTAGTATTATTCTTTATATTAATTGGATTAAACTAAAATTACAGTAGAAATTCAAACATAAATCACCTCATTGTATGCATAATTTTATTTAAACAGACTCTTTTTGAAGATTAAATAGAGAATAAAATTTCACACATAATTATTCTGAAACAATAGAAAGAGAAAAATATAATTTGACTATACATTAGAATTAAGTGTTTATAATCTATTTATTTGGTTTTCTTTTTTATCATTTTATTTAGTTGAACTAATAAGTACGTGTACAATCTATTTTTTTATCCCTAAATTGAGAACACGTGTATTTATGAGTTGGTATTTTAATTAGATTGAACTAAAATGGATTGAAATCTACTGGATTGGAAGTGTATTCATAAGTTAATATTTTAATTGGATTGAAATCTACTAAATTAGAAGTAAATAGGTTTATAAAGGGAATTATTCAAAGGGTAATTCCGTCATGTAGAATAGACACTAACTACATTTTCCTCGTGTAATTCATTGTTTTTATTATAAACACTAACAACAATTATTTATCAAAATTTTGAACCTTCAAACATTTATTTTCTATCCAAAAAGATTTTAGTTAGTTTTTATCCAAAATGTTGTACCGATAATAACTACATCTTTAAATATTTTGTTCATCTTTCTTTCTTGTCAAGGACCAAAATACTCGCTATGAGCTTTTGAAAGTACGAATGAGCATGTATTATATCAATTTTCATCAAATATCGGTGTCGTTTGATCAATAAAATGTGACCAACATCCATTCTCACAATTTTGACACTCTCAGTTTGGACACCCTCACACGAGAACTATGTTATTCTCTATCCAATTCTCATGCAAAGTTCAAATGAAGGTAATATTTAATATTTAACTTAAGAAAAATAAGACGATCCCTTCTTTTTTAGTTGTTGTAATGAAATATAATCCATTATTGTCATTGTTTTATTTTTAATGTTTCAGCACAACTTATAAGAGAGATATCAAATAACAATATATTCATGTTAAAGAATGTCTCATCGTGTATTCATTGTGGAGCACACAAGTTTGAATATGAACCACCAACTTTTTGTTGCTCGAACGGTCAAATTAAACTTGTCTCAAATGATATAACACAAAGTTTATTTGATCTATTTAGTTCACAGTCAGAGGAAGCGAAACAATTCCGAAAACACATAAGAGCATATAACAATATCTTCTCTTTTACATTATTTGGAGTTAAACTTGACAAGTTTCTTGCTTCACAGAAAAATGGAGTTTATACTTTCAAAACTCAATGGCAAATATATCATGATTTACCTTCTTTACTGCCAAAAAATAATAACCCATGTTTTTTTCAATTATACTTATTTGACACTAAAAATGAGCTTGAAAACTGAATGAATGTAATTCAAAATTCTGGTGTTGATAGATGTATTATGAAAAAATTGATGAAGATACTAAAGAAAAATTCATATGCTCGATTTTTTTGAAATTTGAAAAACCGACAACCTCTGGAAGATCTTCATATTGTTATAAGAGGAAATCCAAAGTTAGATCAGAAAGTGTATAATTCACCGACGGTAGATCAAGTTGCTACTATATGAATTGAAAGCAATAATCCAAATATGGCATTAGACAGAGAAATACTTGCCCATGCTCATTCAATGCGCAGGTTTATTTTAAATGATCACTGAACAGGAATTACAAAACCAACTTTTGCAACCCTTAGCAAGTTTCAACCGAAGACAAATGCTAATTAAATTTCTCAATCGCTTTGCAGCTATCAAACTTAAACCAAAGAAGTCAAAGGTTCTGCTCTATTTCCTGCAAGTCTAACACAATGTTGTTGCAGCAACAAAGATGCTATTCAGAATTCAAAACACAGCTGTTCTATGTCTTATTATCTTTGACTTCTCGGTAAGCTTTTTACTCTACTGCTTAATGACACTTTAGTTGGTAATTAATTCAATTAATATTCTAGTGGTTTAAAGAATTGGAATTTATTCATTGTTATTAAACCTTATTAATTGGAAAACAAAGTGGTCGTTAAAATAGAATAATGTTATTAATTTACCTACCAAAAACATGAAGTTAATGTTATTAATTTACCTACCAAAACATGAAGTTAAAATTACGAAGACTTGATAATTTTAAAGTTGATAATAATGTTAAATCTAAATAACATTAGTCATAGAATAACTACGTGGATTTACAAAACATTAGTCATAGAATAATTACGTGGGTTTAGGAAGACTTAATAAAATTGTACTTTTTTCTTAATATAATAGTCATAGAAGAATTCTACTATAACTTTTTTATCCTCTTATTTAGTTGAACTAATAAGTAAATGTACAATTTATTTCTTTTTTATCCCTAAACTGACAATACGTGTATTTATAAGTTAGTATTTTAATTGGATTGAAATCTACTGAATTGGAAGTGTATTCATAAGTTAATGTTTTAATTGGATTGAAATATACTAAATTAGAAGTAAATAGGTTTATAAAGGGAACTATTCAAAGGGTAATTCCGTAATGTAGAATAGACACTAACTACATTTTCCTCGTGTAATTCACTGTTTTTATTATAACACTAACAACAATTATTTACCAAAATTTCAAACTTTCAAACATTTATTTTCTATCCAAAAAGATTTTAGTTAGTTTTTTTTATCCAAAATGAGCATGGATTATATCAATTTTCATCCAACCTCAATGCCGTTTGATCAAGAAAATATGACCAACATCCATTCTCACAATTTTGACATTCTCGGTTTGTACACGCTCACATGAGAATTATGTTATTCTCTTTCAAAAAAGATTTTAGTTAGTTTTTATCATATATTATTGAATGAAAAAAAAAAGAAGAAGAAGAATGGCATTGCTAAAATTTAGGAATGCACGCTAAAGAATTGGAATTTATTCATTGTTATTAAATCTTATTAATAGGAAAAAAAGTGGGCGTTGACATAGAATAATGTTATTAATTTACCTACCAAAACATGAAGTTAGAATTACGAAGACTTGATAATAATGTTAAATCAAAATAACATTAGTCAAAGAATAATTGCGTGTATTTACAAAACATTAGTCATAGAATAATTACGAGGACGTAGGAAGACTTAATAAAATTGCACTTTTTTTCTTAATATAATAGTCATAGAAGAATTCTAATATAATAGAGCTCTAATATTTTTAGATAATTTAATTTTTTTTTTAATTTTTTAATATTTGCACTTTTTAATATAGTATAGATTCAACTAGATGAAGGCTAACTTACATAACCAAGGAGCTTCGTTGATGAGGCAGGACACTTTTTGGCCAAATTCCATTGTTTAAACCTTGCAAGATGTGTTTTTACTATTTATTCAAAATTATCGAATCTTTATATTTTTCAGTAGGATTTTTATTTTTAATGCCGCTCGTGGCATTTTTTATTTTATGTCTATTTTATTATTGAGGACTTTTTTGAAATTTTTTGTTGGTTTGACTATATAAAATCGCAGTATTACTTTGTAATTTAATTTTTGGGATTTGATAATACAATTTTTGCTGCCCTAGCCGTTTTTCTCTCCAAATTTCGACATTCTCTTGAGAATCAACGAATTTTAATACCATTTTCCTAGTATTTTTTAAATCAACAGGTTTATAGAAATTTGTTTCTAGCATTCGTGTGCGAATCAACAGATCTAGTAATTATCCCTTTTATTTATTGCTTTTGCTACGTCACTCGCGCACCTGTAACCATAGAGTTTGTTTACGAGCTTATTGTTAACCTATTCACAAATTTCATGAGTTAAATTTTAAACTGTTCAAACTTGACCCATTTATATATCAAAATTTAAAAGTTGTTTTAAGTTTGGCTATCAAATCCAACATAATGAACTCTTATCAAAGCAAATGCCGAAACATTTTCATTTGCAGCTTGCCTTATTTATACTCCTAGACGTTTGCTTCTTTTATATATATATATATATATAGCAAATAGCTTTCACAAAACTATTGCTTTATGTTATTCCTAACAATGCTGGCAGATGGAAAGAAATTCGGGGGAAAAAGTGCCATTTGATATAAACAAAAGTCAAGCTAGCTGACTATTCTGCCACAGGATATCCCTGCAAAACATGAAACTAAAGAAGACGTATATGATGTAAGAGCTAACACAATGTCACGACCCAATATCGGAGCATGGTTTACGTACGAGGCGAATTGTTTATGGGAGTCCGACCAATCTCGCACAAGCTTCGGAGAACAGAACTAAGACTAATTCATGGTAAATCATATTAAAACAATTTTCAAAAGTTAATAAATAAATATCTAATTTCGTTAAAAACATAAGTTTTCATAATATTAAAACATCAGGCAAATAATAAATCATACTTAGTATCAAATAAGTTTACATAATATAATATCACAGTAATATCGGTGTGAAGCAACTAACAAATACATAACTGATCCTGAAACGAGAGGACACTCACTGTCAAGTGGAACGCCTCACTAGGTGCAAGATACCAGACGACTGCCGAATGCCAAAATGTAGACTTGAGAAATAGATAATGGAAAAATAGACAAAAAACAAAGAAAAAGGGGTAAGGACCCTATTGAGGAAAAGACACTCCAGAATGCCTCATGCGTGCTTCACAAAGACCGTTTTGAAAACAGTTCAAAATACTGCAAGCAATATAAGTGTATATATATATGTATACATGCTAAGTATAGAATAATAGTTTCGAAATTCATTTTCGAAATCGTTTGCATCCAAAGCAAACAACAGACAAGTAGACATATCAAAAACTTGTTTTCAGATTATGCAAAAAAAATCCATATTATGCATAAATTTTCGTTTTATGCAGAAACTTTCGTTTTATACAAAACGTGTCATGTAAAACCAGTTTCCAACTGAACATAACTGATACTCACTGATCATATTCCCGTATCATACTAAAATGCGTTGACTAGATCAGTTCAAAATAAATTATCAACCTTAGGAGTCCAAATGGTACCCAACTCAAAAGGGCTAACAGCCGACAGCCTTAGGAGCTCAAAAATAGTACTTTGTCCACCCTAACACTAAGTTGTATCAGGCGAAACTGATCTAAGTACATTTGCGAGTGTTGCAGTCCACGTGCTCTAGCAAGATATATTTTGTCAAACTACTGAAAAATATACTACGAAAAAATGAGCAACAACACAGGCTCACCAAACTTTTCTGATATGGGACCAAAGTCAAATCATATGTGGACTCCACCACTAATCAAAATATGTGGACTCTGCCACTGATAACGTCTTATACATGGACTCCGCCACGAGACAATCTCACACGTGTGTTAGCTAGACACACGGGTCACCACCTTCCCTGGTAACTGAGTGTTACCACATACCCTGATAATTGAGTCTTCACTATGGTATACCAAAGGTTATGCTAAACCACGTAATATAGGTGTCCCGAGTCAGAATAGTTAATTAAATTTTATGCCAAAAAATTAAATGCAGAATTTAAACAGGTAACAGTGGAAGCACCACTAACAGATCATGCAAAAACTGATTTGCAGAAACCAAATAACATATTTCAAAGAATATAAATATTTCCAAAATATTTATATAAATGAATATATAATTTCTTTTCAAAAACAAATCCAAATTCAGAAGCCAAAACAAATATTCTTTTCTAGGAAGTACAATTTCAGAAAAAAAAATATCACTTTCAGAAAACATTTTCTTGTTATTGATCAATTATTTAAATCATCCAAAAACGCTTGTTGTGAAATACCAAACTATTTCAAAACATCAGAAAATATCCAACAGGATTTCACAGCAAAGGTTTTCAAGTAATTCAAATTTTAGGATTTTCTATTCTTTATTAATTTCAGATTACATGCCAATATCCAGACACGTCAAAAACAATATAATTTAGAAGACACAGTCTATGTGTCTGAAGATGTCATTTCACTCACCTCAAAATCCAAGCTAAGCAACCCAGTCACGGACCATCAATGGCTGGCTGACCAAGCTGACCAGAACACGAAGCTGAAACAATATCAAACAGAATAAAAAACGTGATACTAGTAATGTGGCGGTACTCAAAATGCATGATATGCAAATGCGGACACTCGACCTAGGACGAAAATTCTATTTTGGTCGAAGATCTAACTCTGAAACCTCGAAAATCAGAATTTACACAAAATTTCAGTCAAGTCCCCCAACTTTTGTAAAATTACCATTTAGTCCTGAGCCATGGTAAATTACGATTTGATCCCAAAATTTTGAAAAATTATAAAGCAATCCCAACATATCCCCAAATTACGAGACAGTCATTCAAACAATCAGAATCCTCAAATTAATCTCCTAACTCTCAAAAAATTACAAATCAATCTCTAAAATGTCAAATATCATATTTGGTCCTCAATATACTCATATTTATAAAAAATTTCAGTTTAGTCCTTTCGGCTGAAAACTGCACCAAATGGTCCCTAATCTCGAACAAAGCATTACCCAACGTTTTGAACAATCGAGATTGACTCAAAATCATCCCTAGAACCCAAATATAACATCCATTTCATCCAAAACCTCCTCAAAAGTCGAAAATCATCCTTCAAAGTTTCGGACCAAAATACCCTTTCATCAAAAACCATCCAATCTTCCATTTTCAACCTACATTCATGTTCTTCCAACTCTCCCCATCAAAACCCAACAAAAATCCATCCAAAAACCATCAAAAATCACTCCCAAAATGCAAATATATGTTCGACCGAATCCATAAAAAATGAAAGAAAAATAACAAACAAAAGAGGAGAGAGAAAGAGAGAGATACCTCAGTTTGTTAGTTCAGCCGAAGAGGAAGAGAGAGAGACAAATAGAGAGAGAGAAAGAGAGAGAGCTTCGAAGTTGTGAAGAAAGAAAGAAAAAAAACGAAGAGAAGAAGAAAAGAGGATTGTTGGGCTGCTAGTTTGAATCAAAACGACATCGTTTTAATTAAACGAAACGGAATCGTTTCAGACGCGCGAACGACAGCGCTTTAAACGACACGTCGTTTCTATTCCAACCGAACGACTGGTCGTCTGATACATACGAACAACATGGCTTTTGATCACGCGGGCGCATACAAAATCCATACAGATGACAGCGCATACAAAATCCAAACGACACACCGTTCGGACTAAAGCTATGAACAAACTGTAGTTCAACCTCCGCTTTTCTTTTCTTCCAATTTTCTTTCTTTTTCCAATTCCAACCAATTTTCACTCAATTTAACTCTCCAAAACACTTCAAAAATTCTATTAACACCAACAAAAATTTAACACTCCAAAATATCATTAATTAATTTAATGATATTTCAAACTAAAATTAATCCGTAAAAAATAATTAATTCGAAAAAAATTTCAACAGAAAAATGATCGGAAAAATCAAGTTCTTACAATTTAACTATAGAATTAAGAGCACCATCAAACTAATAGCAATTATTATTTTTTAAACACTTACATGATTTAATTTTTTTGTACAGCTTTCAAATATTATATCTAATCAAATATTATATCTAACTTATCCAATTTAAGATACAAGTATTTACGATCAACTCATTTCATTAACACCTTTGAACAAAATTTTATAACTCAAATTTATTAACTAAATGAAACTTGAAAGCCATATCACTCAACGGTTTCCTTCAATTTCATTATTATTGAACACAAAATGAAAAAAAAAACTTCCTTCAATTTCATTAACTAAAAATTACGTGAAAACAACCAATTCCTTAAGTTACAATAAACATTATTACAATTGCTTAGAAATCTTCCTCAAAAGAGAGTTGTTGAAACTAATTTTCATTTATCTTTCTCAATTGCTTCACCAAACACACTGCAAACCAGACACATTAAATGGAGCAGGATGATAAAACAAATGCATCAAAATACCAAGAATAGATCTCGTTCTACACGCCCCTGTGGGCATTTATTCGCCATTTTTGATCCGCGATCATTTCAGGTGAGAGTCCCCATTCCAGCAGTTCTTCCTCTGTATGATGTATTGCTAAACTATATTCTCCACCATGTCCCAGCCTTTCGACACTATTCCAACCTAGGTAAATACTCCAATTAATCAATATGCACTAAATGAACACAGAAAAAACTTTTTACGGCAATGAAATTCACTCAAAAAAGATAAAGAAATATCTGTAAGGCTTTATATAATTTAATAACTACTCTCTACAAGTTTTTTATTCAACAATAAAACCACAATGAAATTCAGTAATAAAACCGGACCAACACAAATCCAGCAAAATCCACGATTAATACACCAAACCCATGTTCATAAAGATTGCTCAAACTAACATGGCAAAACAAAAAGATAAGAACTAACGGGGAAATTCAAGAATGCAAGAGACAATAATAATGAAGTGAACATTCTCAAATGATATCTTAATCTCCACATTCATGAGCAATCACTGAAAATTTTGAAACATACCTATTCTACTTGAAGTTGAAGATGAGCAACTGGAATTACATCAATTTGTGCAATTCAAAGTCCATAAATCGACACAACTAAAATCATAATGACTCAAAATAAAAAAAAAATTAATATGGTTTAAATTCACCAATTATACATTCCAAACAACTGTAAAACAAATGCAAGGTAGAAAAGAACAAAAAAAAAAA
>CAODLS011163293.1:0-27341 GCA_948243855.1 Flueggea neowawraea
TGCCATCATTGAAAAGAAGCTCCTTTATTGCTGTCTGTGACATTCTTTGGGTTATAATATTATTCTTGAGCTATCAACATTCAAGTATCATCTAAGTCTGGGTACTCTGATATGGATAATGTGGAGTGCAACTGCATTCACCGACTCAGTTCAGCCAGGAGCCTTCTCATGTTTAACATTTTTCAGATTTCGGATTTATCTACGCTTAGCCAATGCTGATAGTGCCCCTAGTAATTCTGTAGTATGGAATGTGGGAATCCCAGCTTGAAAGAATGTTTGACAGTTTAGAAGACATGAAATATCTTCATTCTTTCTTTTTTCTTAATATTTATCTGGATATGTACACCATCAAGATTCCGGATTTTCATACCTAATGAACTATTTGCTCGTATAATAGGTATTTGATGCACTAAGGACAACTATGTTCATATTAGGCATGATGTGTGTCTTCATTGGGATCTCTTTATTGGCTCCTGATGAGGCGAAAGGTACCTGTAACATAAATTGTGTGCAAATCCAACCAAGCAGACAAAAAAAATGAATGAATATATAAAAGATGCTTCCAATTTTTCAGGTGGTGAGGTCAAAGATAATGCATCTTTGGTTTCAGTTGTGTCTTCGAGCATTTCAACTGAAGCTGACAGGTAATTTTGACACCTTTAATTCTAGGCATTTATGGCATCATTAAGATATAGTAAGGTCAATTGTGATTTGTACCATTTAGAGCATAAGTTTCTGATTCTGTTTTTCTACAGCTATTTTGGCTGTGTACTGTTGTTGAGCATAAGTACTTAATTGTGCCGGATTGTTTGTTTGAATCTCACAATTTTCCTGGTTGACTGTTGTATTGTAGACTGGTTATCCCATCTGAAGATGCACAAGTCAAAGACACAAAATCTGTCATGCAAGGAATAATGTTGAAGGTTACAGAGATGGCAGCCAAGGCAAAGGTGCTACCAACTGAGACAAGCGTTCTTCTTCTTCTTAAATTTATAACGATTGACAAAAATGAACTAAAGCATAGAAACCATGTTTTCTTGCAGGCTGCTTGTTCCATGTCACTAGGCTTCGGAGAAGATTCAATCAATGCTTCAGCTGTTCTTGTGATGCCAATGGCATCATCAAAGATAACAGGCTTCAGAGGAAGTGTATTCAACCGACCGAAGGTATTCTCGCTCAGAAATTCAGGTTGGAGTAAAATCTCAATGGAAGAAGACGGTGTGAAATTGATAGATGGAAACCCAGAGTCTCCTCAGAGTCTCTGATAGCGGCAGCAAAGTACATTTCAACTTCACCAGAATTCTTCTCCCCTCTGAAGATGTAATTGTTTTTAGTTAAAGAGTCAATTTTTGTTTAGGATTTGACTGATTTGTGCTGCATAACGCAACACCTCCATCATTCTTTCAGTTTTGAAATTGCCATGTCGCAAACACATACATAGTCACCACTTGAATTGTATAGCTCACACCCTCCTTTGTATGTAATGGAAAAAGTAGATCATTAGCCTTTTGCTTCAACCCCTCCCCTCCATTACCCAGAAAGCTTCGATCTTTTTTTAATTTTATGCAGACTCAGAAGCTAAAACAATCATTCATTTCATTGATGAAGCAATGCAACTCACTTGATTCCTGGAAATGCGTGCATGCATCCATGGTAAGATCACATCTTCACCACGACATTCACTTGATGACCAACCTCATCTCTCAGTACGCCTCTCTGGGCGCCGTTTCTGATGCCTACACTCTTTTTTCTTCTTCCCCTTCCCCTGATCTCTTCCTCTGGAATGTCATGATACGTGGTTTCGTCGATAATGCCGATCACCACCGTTCCTTTCTTCTCTACAACAAAATGCTTCGACTTGGCATTCGACCCGATAAATTCAACTTCCCTTTCCCTTTTCTTCTGAAGGCTTGCGCTTTTCTCTCCGACGGCGTTTCTGGACGTCAGGTTCATGATCATGTTGTGCAATTTGGGTATGGATCTGATGTTTTCGTTGCCAACTGTCTTATTTCCACTTACGGGAAATGTCAAAGTTACGATTTTGCTCGACGAGTATTTCGATAAAATGCCTCAGAGAAATGTTGTTTCTTGGAATGCCATGATTAGTGCCTGTCTTCAAAGTCAGATGTACCAAGAAGGGCTGTCTTTGTTCTCGAGGATGGTATGCGAGGGATTTAAACCGAACAGAGTTTTCCTTTTGAATGCAATGGCGTGTGTTCGTAGAGAAAAGGAGGCTAATGATGTTTGTAGAGTTGCAGTGGAGGGTGGACTCGATTCGTATCACTCTGTACAAGTGCAACCGTGGGAATGTATGCAAAATGTGAGAATAGATGTGGCAAGACGGTTCTTTGATGGGATTGCAGATAAGGATTTGGTGACAGGGGCATCCATGATTGAAGCTTACGTGCAAGCTGATTTGCCCATTGAAGCTTTACGCTTATTTAGACAGATGTTGTTTCAGAGTATATTCCCTGATTCTGTCACCTTTCTAAGTGTGATCCGAGCTTTCTCCATTTTAGCATTTTCTCAACTTCCACGTGCAGTTCATGGAATGGTAATTACTAGCAAGCTCTGCGATAATCAAGTGACCGTTGAGACGGCTGTAGTTGATCTCTTCGCAAAATGTGGCAGCTTGACTTATGCGAGAAGAGTTTTTGATAGGATGCGAGACAGAAATGCAATCTCATGGAGTACCATGATTTCAGGATATGGCATGCACGGACATGGAAGACAGGCTCCTGACATCTTTGATCAAATGAAGATCTCAGAAAAGCCAGATCATATAACATTTGTATCTGTTTTGTCGGCCTGCAGCCATGCAGGTTTGGTTGATGAAGGATGGGAGTGCTTTGATTCCATGGTTAGAGATTTTGGCCACACGCCAAGACGTGAGCATTATGCATGCATGGTTGATCTTTTGGGTAGAGCTAGCAAGCTAAATGAAGCTCAGGACTTTTTTGAGAGAATGCCAATAAAGCCGGACGCAGGTGTGTGGGGGTCGCTGCTCGGTGCCTGCAAAATACACTCAAATGTGGACCTAGCTGAAACAGCAGCAAAGGTCCTTTTAAGTTTGGACTCAGAAAACCCTGGGAGATATGTTATCTTGTCCAACATTTATGCATCAACTGGTAAGAGGAAAGAAGCTGACAGAATCAGGGCTCTAATGAAGAATAGAGGGGTTAGAAAAGTTGCTGGCCGCACAACTATAGAACTGAAAAACAAGGTCTATACATTTGTGGCTGGAGATAAGTCACACCCACAAACAGATCTAATTTATATGGAGTTGGAGAGACTGATGGACAGGATTCGCCAAGCCGGTTATGTACCAGACACAAACTTTGTGTTGCAAGACGTCGAGGAGGAGACAAAGGAGATGATGTTGTATGCACATAGTGAGAAGCTCACCACTGTTTTCGGTCTTTTGAATTCAGGGCCAGACTGCATAATCAGAATTAAAAAAAATCTTAGAGTATGTGGGGATTGCCATACTGCCACTAAGTATATCTCCAAGGTTACAGGTAGACAGATCATTGTGAGAGATGCTCATAGATTCCACAATCTTCAGAACGGAATATGCTCTTGTGGGGATTACTGGTGAAATTATGTCCTCTCAACCTGATGTCCAATATAATAGTGTTGCTGCCAGTGGATGATCAAGGCAGTTAACTAAACCCAAGATTTTCCAGACCATTGAATTCAGGTAAGACTGTTAAATCTGTTTAGATCTTGGAACAACTCCAGGGCTTTGACTGTTAGCTTGTTGGTATTTCATTGTCCATAATACACACACGTCTTTACATTTTTGCCCACACGACCTTCCCATATATCAAGATCTGGTCCATGTGCATTATTTATGGCTTTCTTTTTGTTTACAAGGGCAAATTTGGTAGTTGAAAAATTCCTATGCAATAAACTGCCGTGATCTTTTTGGAGACATAAAGGGCCAGTGATAATAAGTGTTGCTATTTTTTAGAATTTGCAAGGTTGGTGCAAATTGGCTCATGCTCGTATGTAGCCCCTTACATGTGAATTCACATCGGCATGATCAGTTTCTCGTGTTCATAATTTGTGCATCTACACCAAGGAACTGGGAAGATTATCAACATGGTGTCTGGCGGTTTTTCCACAGATTCATGCTCCATAACACTCAAAGTGATGTACTGCAAAGATCTGAAAGCATTCAACTTTTTCCAGAAACTCCAAGTCTATGTGCTTGCTTCAATAGTAAGTGATGATCCTGCCAAACCATTGAAGCAGAAGCAGCAAGAGCGCACACCTGCGGACAAGGAAGGAGATGGGAATCCTGAATGGAATCATGAGATGCAATTAGATCTGAGTGAAGTTCCACTTGAGGATAGTGGTAGTCTGTTTATCCATTTTGATTTACGCCATGAAGGGCTCTATTTCGGGGACAAAACTATTGGGGAAGTTCGTGTTCCTTTAAAGGATGTTGAAGACACCAATGGAATTGTCCGGTTTGTGAGTTATGAGGTTCGAAGTCCTGATGGAAAACCCAATGGAGTGTTGAATTTCTCTTACAAGGTGAATCGGAGGGGCAATGATATTGGGCATCATTCGCCAGCACCCAAGATTACAGGGTTCCCAGTTGTTCATCATCAGCATCAGTCTCCGGATATTCAGAATCCAACATCAGAAGTTCAAAGCTCTTCAACAGGAATTCACTACCCACCACTGGATTTAGAAGGCAATTTGCAGCCGCCGCCAGAAGAAACATACTCGCCTCATCTTCCATATCCCCCGCATGAAACCCAGTATTCCTCTCGAGGAAATTATTTTCCCCCACCATCAATTACTTATTATCCGCCACCCCCGCCAACCCCGCTGAATGGATTGCCGCCCCCACCACTACCACCACCTATGGTACATGGAGCGCGTTACCATCCTCCTCATCCACCAGCATTCAGTCACTGGAGACCAAATGCTTATGACTACAGTCACCATGAGAACTGGAGGCCCCCCGTTGTAGAGACGTGGCCAACTGATTTTAGGCTGAGAGGTCATCCATCATTTTGACATGGCAGGTGAGAAACCTCTAGAGAAGTAAGTAATTTGGCGTGGTTTGAACTTTGAATTGTTGTTGAGCTGTTTCTACCTCATCCATGTAGGCCATAGATTTTTTAAAAAAATCGGCTTCTTCTCTGTCAAGTAATATTCTGCTGTGCTGTCAGCTTCCAGGATGTTGTAGTATAATTAATTTGAGACCGTTTATAGTGAAATATCAATGGGTAAACGATGAGATCTACCATGGCAGTGTTTACACAGTACACAAAACATTAATTATCTGCATCATCTGAAGATAACTTGTTGAGTTGGCTGGAAAGTTTTAATCCGATGCTTGATTAGAATCTTTCTTTTCTTTTTCTTTTTTTGGTTCTTCACTAATGTATATTAACACCGTAATTGAGGCTAATTAGTGTAGCTCCAGGTATCTCAGTTATCAAACTGTAGGAGATGAAATTTAGTTCCCACATTAGAAACATCGGCATCGCACCGACCATAGATTTGGGGTTCTTTTGTAAGCCACTGAAATTGGAAAATAATCAGATGTTTTATAGATAAAGACTAAGAATCAATGAAATTCTTGCTGACCATGTGGCTGCTCATTGTATTCTTGGAGTAGTTGATATTTGTATAAACCTTTAGGATTCACTTTTACAGCTGAAATCACAGAGTTGCTCCAATAGTAGTTCTTCAGGGTCTTGTGGCGTGGTTTTAGTCGAAATCAGTCTACTGTTTTAGTCGAATCCTCTGTTAGGGGGTTGTGTATTGACAACTAGAAACAGTAGAAGCAAATGACAGAGAGGCACAGAAACCATCTGTATGCTCTTGGGGGTGTGGTGTCAACGTCAATGACCAAACTCTTGTGAGTTGCTGTTAGAAGACAGACTACCTAACTCCAAATATTGTTTTTGCCTGTCATTTCTCTCGTCTAGTGTTGGATGACTACTTCGAAAACTTTGATTCAAAGTGATGAGTTTTATTTTAGCATCACCAATAATTTTATGTCGGTGTTTAGCAGAAGGTTTCCAATGCCTGAAATGATTGATCATATTTAAATTTCGTCTCAGAATCTTCAACTAAGCTACTCTGGTGTTCTGACCCGCACCATATAATATACATGGTTTCAGTTTTTGCTCTTTACGTATCTGTTTAATTAAGTTAAAAGGATTTAAGCAAAAGCAAATGATGGAAGGTATTAATTAAAATTCTATCATGTATTAGTGGACTCTTGCTGTCTCGTGATTGCCCAAAGTAAAAGGATGAGACTTCTGTGGCAACTGCAAATTGCTTTCGCTTGCCTAATCTTCATGCACAGAAAACGGAAACTCTTTGACATGTACATTGCTTCATTCATGGATAAAACCAAATCATTTGAGTATAGTCTGCATCAAGGCAAGGCAGGATTCCACAAATTTTGCTTATTATTGGGTGAAAACTGAAAAACATAACTTGGGGCTCATCACTAGCCAGTTTTTTTCACTGTAGTCTTTACATTTTAACTGTTTTCTTGGCCATTATTATTAGCATTTTGTTAAATTCATTAGTGCAATATATTGACAATATTGCACGTTATTTTTTGTAACATCCATATTAGACTCCATATGGCATATAGAAAGGGGTGTTTTGTGGATTAGGATCTGTTGGTAGTTGTTTAGAGTAAGTTTTGTAAAATTTTATGTCTAAATAGTTCTTATTCGGAGCACTAATGTGGAAGCTATTGAGTTATTCAAAATTGTTTGGTTGATGATTTTAATATAATGATCCAGTGGCAAATTAATATATACAAAATCAAATATGTTAGGTGAGCCACTAACATGAGAAAAGAAATGTATACCAAATAAATCAAATGTATCAAATCGTAGCTCACCACTTCCTTCGTATAAAGGCTAAAGGCAAACCCAACGTTCAATTGCCAGTGCATCGCACCACCAAATTATCCACCAAACAATCCAATATCAATCACATAATTATTTTTCATCTTTACAGAGGGAAAAAAACAAAAGAGTTGATAAATGACGATTTACAATCTTGGATAGCAGTTCCAATATTTGGAATGTAATTCATTAGAACACAAATCAATGGACACATTCTTATAGAGTGACATTGATATATATACAAATATATATATATATATATATATATCATCTCACATCAACATGAAAACATTGATGAATTAATGTGGAGAAATTTTACTGATACTGCAACAATTGCATGCGACTTTGGAGTTTCAACTGCTCATAAAACCTTTTAATGAACTCCTCCGCTTCACGATCAACCTGTTCATTCCCACCTTCATGGTCATTACTCTCTTCTTCGGATGAATAGTTTGATACTCTCACGGAAAATGGTGATGCAATAGACTCGGTGGGGAGGTTGAACGTGTACTCCGGAGTCTTTGGAACCAACGCGACGTCGTCGTTTCTGTAGTGAACATCTTCTTCCTCGTGTTCAGTGAGGGAGATTGGTGCAAGGGAAGTAATGATGCTTGCGCTTATTATGGACGTGGAAAAAAACAGGGTTAGGGCTGTAGCTGCAAGAGAATTCATGCTCTTGAATGCCGCCAACACGTACCATATAACTGTGAGATGAAGAAGATGAAGAGTGGTGGTGGTGGAGATGGTGAGACTTGCAATTGCTCAGTGACTTCCTCAGAAGCTTTCCTCTCTTCATCATAAGATTCAAGTCCATCATTAACTTCCTCTTCGGCACCAACCCTTCCTTATCATGTAAAACGTCACACTCACTACATTCCACAGCTTCTTTGCCAATACTGAGTTCACCCGTGGATGTATCTCTATGGTCGCTTCTCTCTGTCTTTCTATATATATATTAATTGTTGGTTAGTTATAATGAAATGGGAGAAACAAGAAAGGGGGATGTGAATGAGAGAGGGGGTGGATTTTCTTGTCTCTGCGAGGTTTGCTTGAAACCTCGCAGAAGAAAGAAAACCCTATGAAAAAATCCAAGTTAAAGTTGCATATTTATAGGAGAGCCTCTCATGATGATGACTTGGAGCTTAGATTTAATTAATTAATTTAAGAAATCTTCATTTTCTTCTATCTTTCCTCTTTTTTTTTTTAAAGAAAATTCTTTATATGGAATATTAACGTGCAAATTAATATAGTATTTGTGAGTTGTGTTTGATAATATAAGTTTATGATGGAGAACATGATGGTCCATGATCATTCAACATGCCCTAAATGGACCCAACAACCGCTCTCCGTTGCTTTCCATTAAATTTAGCTAGGCCTAGTTTATCAATTTGGAAATGAAAAGGAAAAAAAAAAAGTTTGAATCATGAAAAAGTGTTTAATTTGAGCTCAATACAGCTAACACAATGTGATTAAATACAGAAAAAGAAAAGGGTAAGGTGAATGTGGGGACTTTTGGTCGGATTACCAACTATTTTAATTATGTGTATTGCTTCAAACATATAATAATCTGGCCTAATTAACAAAGCACTGCTCCAAATTAACAGATCATTAAAGATGGACTCCGCAGCTACACAAAATTATTTTGGAAGCTCCTACCGTGTCTTCCTTCATTTCTTGTTTAATAACAGATGGCTAAAACCTAATATTAAACTATCATCATGAGTAAGCTAATGGAGTCTAGAGCTTCATATTAATTATAGGCTAATTACAAAATTTTATCGGAGTAGCCAACTCAAGTTTTCCTAATATCCACTTATCCATTAAGTAATTGCATCTGAAAATTAAAAGAGAATCTAAGATTTAAAAAATGTTGTCGTGTGTGATCCTTTGTGGAATAAACTTTGCGACATGACAATATATTGTTCAATAATTTGATTTCAATCCATATAATTACAAGGACAAGGACAACCACTTGTCACATTTCTTTATTTCTCTAAGAGAATATATATATATATATATGCACGCAAAAAATCTGGGAAGAAATGTTGAAAGTTGATGAAGCCAGTCCCTTTAATTTTCTATTTCAGTGACTGACTTTTAATAAAATTGCTTCTTTTACTTATTAAAAAAAATTCTCTTTTATATATTTTTTAGACCATGTCTCTCAACGATCGTATGCTAGGTCCATTTATTGAGGTATTGTTCGCTCTAAATTCATGAACTCTTACAGTTTTGTCCTTGAAAAGACGCTCCAGTTGTTTGACGGAGGAAGATGCTTATAAGCGGCTCTTGACCTCAAATCTTAAACGATGTAGAAGTATGACACTACAATAGCCCCAGTCAAGGCTAAGGGCTTGGGAACTCAGCTTTTGGCTCGATGGCTTTTTGCTCAAGTTTTCACAGACGACGTTAATTGTTGTGGACTATGTCTCTCGACGATCACATGCTAAACTCATCCACTGAGATATTGTCCGTTTTGGCCTCATGAACCCTCACAATTTTATCCTTAAAAATATGTTTCAGTAGTTTGAGGGAATAAGGCGCTTATAAATGACTCTTAATCTTGAATTTTACGCGACATGGAAGTATGACACTACAATATTACAAACAAAAAAGAATTATGGCCTTTTCTCTTGAAAAAGGTGTGGCAAAAGTTTGATTACTTTGACGTTTAATTGCATTTCCGTTTTGGAGTCCATAATATATGCTGAGAAATTCTCAAAAAAAAAATCCACTACTCTTCTTTCTTTATCAGTTCTCCACTTGTTTCATTTCCCTCTTCCTCCACTTCAAAGTGATGCCTACTAAATTGTTCTATCATCCGCATTCTGAGCCACCGACTAGAATAAAACACATTTCAATAACACTAACTCCTCTTCATCTGTTAATTTGAAGTCCAATTCAATTATAAATTCCAATGGTGATAGATGTTTGGGCAAAGTAAAAGCATTTCACCAGTTAACAATAATTGTGTCTCATTTGAAGAAAAATTAGTGAGAAAAAATCTTTTTGTTGTTGAAAATGTCCACGAAGTGAATTTTTTTTTGTTTTTAAGTTTTAGCTAGAAGTTTGTCGCTAATCAGCAAAAGCCATTTTTTTTGTCGCTAAACATTTCGCCTAATCAGCAGGTTTCTTTTAGTGTTGGTTTAAAACTACAAGGTTTGAACTTTTAAGAACTTAAAGCGAAAGAGATATGTTATTCAGCATTCTTCTACAAGTATTTTGGACCCCTTTTTTTACCTTATATATATAATGCAGAAGGAAAGTTTGTTTTTTAACAAGAAACGGGTTAATTTCTCCAAAAAAAAAAATAGTTCGACCGTATGTATGAGGCTCAATTAATTAAGTGATCATTGGCCATCGCTTTCTTTCTTTGGTTGCATGTGTTAAACTAAATAACAATTAATTATGGAGTTTCCATTAGCATTATTAGGCGGATCCATTCAAATCAGGTTTAATGTGAAAAGAAAGGGTTTACTAGCCCTTTTGGCCGTATGTAATAGTTAAAGAGACAAACATATACCATAAAGATAGATAATTATTTGATGAATCTCAATAAGCATACTTTGGTAGGATTTATCTATATATATATTTTATTATATATTACCATACAGATTCATATAAATTACCAACTTTATTAGACGTGCACATGCTTAAATCTTGAATTAAATGGGAGAATATAAAGCAAAAGCAAGATTGAGGCTCATTTTTGCGATGGAAACAAAGATATGAAACTCTTAAACAACATCTAATGCCTAGTGCATTAAATCAAAGTGGGACATTGATTTTGCTTTGCCCCATGTTTTCAAAGTGGGACAACCCTGAATATTTTTGCGGGCTTATCCCCTTGCTGGTTTCCAGCGAGTGTCATAGTGAGTAAACATTGGTTACCGTCGAACACGCAACATGTCCACGGTGGAAAGTATTAGTCTGCATAATCACGTCCAACAGGGGTGCACCACTACCAGTAACCCCTGACTCCCCTTTTTCTTGGGAAAAAAAAAGTGGGACAAGCTAGACAATTGTATTTTCTTATGGTAGATTTGTTTTAGGGAAATAATCGAGAGTTAACAATTACAAGAGAAATTATTTATGAAATTACAATTTTTTTTACCAGGTTGAAGTTATAATTATAAGGGTAACTATTAATTTATTAATCATGTAGAGTGGATGTACATATACATATGAAGGGGACAACCCTGAATATTTTCGCGGGCTTATCCCCTTGTTGGTTTCCAGCGAGTGTCATAGTGAGTAAATATTGGTTACCGTCGAACATGCAACATGTCCATGGTGGAAAGTATTAGTCTGCATAATCACGTCCAACAGGGGTGTACCACTACCAGTAACCCTTGACTCCCCTTTTTCTTGGAAAAAAAAAGTGGGACAAGCTAGACAATTGTATTTTCTTATGATAGATTTGTTTTAGGGAAATAATCGAGAGTTAACAATTACAAGAGAAATTATTTATGAAGTTACAATTTTTTTTTACCAGGTTGAAGTTATAATTATAAGGGTAACTATTAATTTATTAATCATGTAGAGTGGATGTACATATACATATGAAGGGGGCCAACTTTTTTGTTCAAGGCCAAAGGTCTGCATATAGGTAAAATACTATAAATTTTCGTTATTAAATTATAAGTTCAAAGATGATACAATAGAATCATATTTGAAGATGTAAAGATGAGTGTGTAGATGAGTACATGTGGCCGGACACCTTAAGCGGTAATGTCTTAGGTGTCTAGCCCCAAGAAATTTTATCAATGGAGAGGTTTCTCGGATCCCTCGGAACTCAAACTCTGAGGACAACTTGTCATCAATATACCACTATCATGTGTTAAGTTCTTACTTAATGATGATGCCTCAATGTCCTCTCCCATCCCAACAAATGCTCAGCGCCTATACGACAAACAAGGCACATAAGAGTACAATCCTCCCAATGCATGGCACATGGCAAGAAGGATAACAGAATTTATGCATGTATTCCCTCGACACATTTCTCAATGTCTTCTCACCACCTAACATATTCCACCTAAATCCTAAATGTATATGAACCACATTCTATCAACAATAGAGATGATTTTCACCATACTCATGCAAACCCTTGCAACCACCATGGGGTACCTAAGTCTAAATCCGAAGAAGCGAACCTATTTAGTTTGGACATTTTTTGTGAAAATTTTAAGAAAATCAGAAATAAAAATGAAAAACAAAAAATATATTCAGAAAAATTCAATTTTTTTAAATATTATTCGGTTTTTTAAGATAAAAAGAACAAAAATATAAAACAGTTTTTTGAAACTAAAGAAGCCTTAAATGCACTTCTTAAGTGATTGACTTTGTCCCTTAGGAACCCAAACATGTCCTCAAGGTGATTTGAGGCATCCATTGAAACAACATTGTTTTCCAATCCTCTATCTATCATCCCTAATAAAGAGACAAGAATTGAATCTGTTAATAGCAAAGCCTCGAGGAGATGGACATTCAAGATGATGAACCTAATCCTGCCTCGTGGGAAAGTCCTCTCCTTTCCACGAATGAAGTTGAAGGTAATGGTGTGGTTACAATTGCCTCATCGACTAATGTCACCAAATTTATCAATCTTGACTCAAATGAGACCTCAAAGATCCCCTTGCAACGGACACCCCAATAACTGCAACAATTCTTTCCAACTTTGTCCTCTTTTAAGAAAAATGTTTCACGATACAACTTTAACCTCAAATGACTTCATTGCTTCCAAGCTCAAGTTCTCTCGTAAAACCCTTATGATAATTGCTCTCTACATGCCACTTAATTTGCTTACAGTTATTGTCTCACAAGTGATTCTAGAGATGATTTTCATGTAGCCTATCACAATGACTATGAATACAATGACGGTACTATCAACTTTGATGTCAATGAGAGACTTGTCCAACTTTAGATGGTCGAAGCGTCACAGGTCAAGTTGCTAATTAAAAAAAGTGATATATAACTATTAGAACAATAAGTGCGCTTGGGCAAGAAAGTAAATTGTGACTAGCAACACATAACCATCAAAAAAAATGTGGCAGATTTATAGCATAACATCCTTTCAAATATGCTGAAAGAACCAAGTAAATAGAAACATCCCTGAAGAACAAGCAAAATGTCGTTGCTTTGTTTAATGAGTTAGGACGACCTGTCATATGACGCAAAAAACACAGTGAGATACGAGGATGAAATTACTACTAAACCAACGAGAGTAGACTCCAACAACATGTAACTAGCTGAAAAAAGAGGGGTTACTTTCGTAACATCATACCCCTTGGTCCACCAACGTATGACCATCAATCATAAAGACAAAAACAACCTCACAAGATGCGCTTATACCAAGGGACGAATAGATACAACTGATAGGAAAGTTACGGATTTGACTATCACGTTTCTGCTTTAACATATTGAATTAATCTAATAATTATAAAAACATCAATACATTTAAAAATATATATACAATATAATTTTTTTTAATGTATTAATAATTTTATAATTATTAAATTAATTTAAATGTAATCATAATCATTAAAAAGACGTCCCTATTAGAAGAACGATGGTTTGCATCTATTTTTTTATATAGTAAACATAATTTTAACAACATTAAATTAATTCTTAACAAAAAACATATCTATATTTCAAATATAAATATATGACTCAGTAATTAAATTAAACGCATACTTAAGAGTAAGAAATATATTGAAAAAATGCTCCAAATTAGTAGTGATAGCTCAAGTAATATTATTTAATCCCCTTTTTGTTTCTCTTTTTCCAATTCACGAGCTTAACTGATCATTGCAGTTTAATAGAATGGATTTTGATACATTAAACTAAAAACTAATTATTTTTTATTGAAATTATAAATTAATTTTGCTCAAGTAATATTAGTTAATCTCATACAATTTTGTACAATAATGGAAAAATTACATCGAAAATTTAGAGGAAATTATACAATGCATTGAATATTAATCATATTCAATTGATTTACAATCTTCTATTTTACATTCATAAAATATTATAATGATATTCAACTGTCAAGTATTCAAAAGTGCGTGTCATCCACGTGTGCGAACTGTAGTTGTGCGTGTGGATGACATGCGTGCACGCATTACAAGCGCATAAAAGCCACTTGCAATTTTCATTTGAAGATAATGGGAACGCTACAAATACAACAAACATTTATTGATAGGCGCGGAATTTAAAAAATTGGAACCGTATTTGTAATTTGTAATTTCTAATTTTTAACTAAATAAAAATTTGTGCAATTGTCCCTAAAATTTATTTAACAATCCAACATTTCCCTCCTTTTTTTGGGCCAGGAAATACATTTCCCTCTCAACAGGCAGGTCCAGCAAAATATAAGTGCCACGTCACCAATCCTCAACACCTGGAAATACTTTAAATCTCAACCGTGCATTCAGAAACCAACGGCTGTAAGCTATTTTCAAAAACTTAGTCACGGATCGTCCCTCTAGTACCCACTCCACAGCTCGTCGGTATAAATATAACCAGGGCCCTCCATTTCCGCCCAGTCTCACTTCACCACGCCAATCACCGTTTCAACTCTCAATTTTTCTCTGCTTCAGTTCTCATATCACATATCAGGTAAACCACTTTCTTTTTCCACTAAATATTTTGATTAGTTAGCTGTTACTACTGTTCAGTGCTAATTAGGGTTTTTTTAATCGACAGATTGAACGAAAATGTCCGGACGTGGAAAGGGAGGCAAGGGGCTAGGAAAGGGAGGAGCGAAGCGCCACCGTAAGGTCCTCCGCGATAACATCCAAGGCATTACGAAGCCGGCGATTCGCCGATTGGCTCGCAGAGGAGGAGTGAAGCGTATCAGCGGCCTGATCTACGAGGAGACGCGTGGCGTCCTTAAGATCTTCCTTGAGAACGTCATCAGAGACTCCGTCACCTACACCGAGCATGCTCGCCGCAAGACCGTCACCGCCATGGACGTCGTGTACGCGCTGAAGAGGCAGGGGAGGACCTTGTACGGCTTCGGTGGTTAGGGCTTTTGATTGGCGATTGAAAGTCTTGCTGTCAAGAAATTAGGGGCGTTTTGGGGATTGTAGGTTTAGGAAGTAGTTAAGTTTGTAATTGGGTAGTCATCGACGATTTTCAGTAGTGTTTCTGTTGGTTTATTCTGTATTGCAGTAAATTTGTAATGAAATGATGGTGCCTTGAATCCACGTATTCAGTCTGTGTTGTGCATTGTGTTGGTTCGGTATATAATTAAATTAAGTGGAGACCATATGTAGATGCTTAGGCTTCTGGTCTTTTTACGTGTTGGAGTTTTCAATTATATCGAATTCGATGAAAGTGGGCTAAGTTTAGAGGTGGTCCAGTCTAATAAATCTGCTGTTTAGTTACTTGTTTAAATTAAAGTTGAAACTTGTCCCTGCTTTCTTTAATTATGAGTTGAATAGTGAGTAAAGCGGTTGGTTGAGTTTGTAACTGTTTTTATCTTGAAATTTAGAGCTCTAGAGTTTGAGTTTATCTTAAAGTAAAAAAATTAGTTGTAGTATAGATTTAATTGTATGAACAAGAAAAATATGAGTTGGACAGTTATGCCTTGTTGGAGAGCCGAGTAAGATGGAACCTACTGTCCTCAACGTCAGTATTGAAGTGGACAGCTCAACAACTCTTTTGACGCAAATACAGTAAGCAAGCAAATTGTTAGAATATCCAAATCTCATTTTGATTTTTTATCAGGTAAAGATTTAATATAATTTTATGCAAAAAAAAATCATAATTTGGGTTTTGTATCAATAGCAAGTAGCTTTATTAAAAAAGAAAAAAAAATTAAGTTTTGGAGGTATAATTTAATTAGTAGATAAATTTCTATATTTTTAAAATATTAAAATTTAATTTTAATCGATGGAGTAAATGAAAATGAGTGTTTATAAAAATAAACTCCCTTAAATACCCATTCTAAACAGATTTCCACCTAATTCTCCCCCCACAGCTGATCAGTCTCTCTCTACCTCTCAAAACCGATTGCTCTCTGTTTATCTCTCATCAGATTCTCTCTCTCTCTTTCAAAACCCAGATCTTTCTCTGTATCTCTCAAAACCCAGATCTCTTTTTTTCCTCTCTCCCGAAAGTCTTTCTCTCCGTCGTGCTCTATCTCTCTGTTTGGTGGAGTGGAGGCCGCCATTGCCGGCTTGGTCGTCTTCGTCGTCATCGACGACTTGTGAGGAGTATGGGACGGGATTTACTAGTGGAAACAAATATTTCTTGGACTGTGGACCGATTTGCGATCTTTGTTTCTTACTCATTTGCTGTCTCTCTCTCTCGATTGAAATCGAACTCTAATCCACTGGTGCGAACTTAAATGAAATGCAACATAAGAAGAAGAACAAGAATGGCAGATAGAGAGAGAGAGCAAGCAATCTTATTGATGACAATATGAAAGATAACAGAGCAGCGAGGATAAGAGCAACTCACATACCTAACCCTTCATCTCTCTCACACTCATATACTCGCTGTAACAAATTGTAACAACTTCTCTGACGAACTCCCGATAATATCGATCGGCCGCCTCTCACAGGAATAATAGAAAGGTAGAAAGGAAAAATAAGGAAATGTAGAGAAAAAATGAAATAAATACTAGCTGGCGTGCCTATCCATTCCTTTCATATGAAACGCACCGCATCACTTTTCTGGTTTGCATGAAACGCACCGCATCACTAACATGGTTCTCCACACGATGTCGTTTACCAGCTGTTCGCATCAATCCTCCCTTCGAAAAAACTTCCTTGTCCTCAAGGAAGAAAGCATGAAACCTCCTCTTCAGATCATCAGCAAACTCCCAAGACGCATCAACTGGCGATTTATCAACCCCATGTATCAGTAATTGAACAGCTGGGACATTATGTCTTTTGACTAAGCGATGGTCCAGAATAGCTTGTGGGAGCAAGGTGTTGCTGGTATTGGAGATAGGTAAAGATGAGCAAGCTTGAATTGATGCATGAGCTGGCTTGAGAAGGGACACATGGAATACGTTGTGTATTTGAGCATCAGAAGGCAACTGGAGCTTATAAGCCACTGTTCCAATTCTGTCTATCACTTTAAACGGACCATAATAGTGGGGTTAGAGTTTGGGACCTCCGGAATGCATGCTGACTTGGTTATACGCCTGGAGTTTTAGTAACACCATATCTCCAATGTTGAATTCTCTGTCAATCCTGTGCTTATCGGCTTGAATTTTCATCCTCTGTTGTGCCCTGGAGAGATGGTGTTTAAGCAGCTGCAACCAACTCTTTCTTTCATTTAACACTCTATCAACAGCTTCAACATTTGAGTCCTTTGGAAATTAGGGAATTTGCAGCGGAGGGGCATAGCCATACGAAGCTTCAAACGACATCTTTAAAGAGGAATGGTATGAAGTATTATACCAAAACTCTGCTAATGAGATCCAGCTTGCCCATTGGCCTGGGTTATTGCCTGCCATACATCGAAGATAGGTTTTAATACACCTATTCACCACTTCTGTCTGACCGTCCGTTTGAGGGTGATACGCAGTAGAGAGCTGCAATGAGACGCCCTGTAATTGAAAAATTCCTGCCAAAAAACACTGGTGAAAATTGGGTCTCTATCACATGTGATGGAGTGAGGGAGACCATGAAGTTTATATACATTGTCAAGGAACAATTGGGCAACCATCTTGGCTGTATGTGGGTGTGGTAGCAGCATAGAGTGACCATACTTGGTAAGTCTGTCCACAACTACAAAAATTATCGTTTTACCATTAGATTTGGGTAGGCCTTCAATGAAGTCCATTGTGATGTATATGAAAGCTCCCTCTGGAACATGCAATGGTTGCAGTAAGCCAGAATAAGGTTTATTTTTTGGTTTGAAGCGCTGACACACAGAGCAATTCCTCACATATTCTCGGACAAACTTCCTCGAACCTTTCCAATAAACTACTGCAGATATCCGCTTTGTAGTCATATACACGCCAGAAGGGCCTCTAGTTGCGAGTCATGAAAGGTGTTTAATATCTGTCGTCGCAGTTGTTCATTGACTCCAACTACCAACTTCCCTTTTCTCCGAAGTTCCTCTCCTCGTCAAGAATATTTAGGATAAGCAGAGGAGTCTGCTTACTTAGCCTTAATGATCTTCTATAATTCAGGATCTGCATCCCAAGTTTCTTTGATCAAGTCATACAACTGAGTGTTTAAAATTGTTATAGACAGAACAAACAACTCTGCTGGTTGGATTCTGGACAAAGCATTCGCAACAACATTCTCTTTTCCTTACTTATAGTGAATTTTGTAATCGTATTGCATAAGCTTGGCAACCCAATCTTGCTGAGTAGGTGTAGTTACCCGCTGTTCAAGAAGATATTTCAGACTCTGGTGGTCTGTTTTGATTACAAAATGGCGATCTACCAGATATGACTCCCACTTTTTTATGGCCATAAGAATAGCCAACATCTTTTTTTCATAAGTGGATAAGGTTTGAAACCCATCAGATAAGGCCTTGCTGATGTAGGCAATGGGATGTCCTTCTTGCATTAGGACTACTCCAATACCATGACCAGAAGCATCTATTTTTATTATGAACTACTTTGAAAATATCGGCAAGGCAAGCAGTGGTGCAGTTATCATCGCCTGTTTCAAAGCCATGAAAGCGTGATTACTTCCCTCTGTCCAGTGAAAAGCGTCCTTTTTAAGCAGATCCGTAAATGGCTTTGCAATTTTTCCATAATCCTTTACAAACCGTCTATAGTGCCCCGTGAGGCCGAGAAAGCCGCAAAGTTGCTTAAGTGTAATGGGAGTTGGCCAGTCTCTAACAGCAGCAACCTTCTAAGGATCAGTATAAACTTCCCCGCTGGAAATCACGTGGCCCAGATACTCAATACTTGAGTGGCCAAAGAAACATTTGTTACTCTTGGCATAAAGCAAATTCTCCCGTAAGACTTGCAAGGCAATACTCAAATGATGCATGTGGTCAGAGAAACTTCTGTTATATATCAAAATGTTATAAAAAACTAGAATGAACTTCCGAAGATAGGGTTGGAAGATATTGTTCATAAGGCTCTGGAAGGTGGATGGAGCATTTGTGAGGTCAAAAGGCATCACCAAAAATTTGTAGTGGCCCTCATGTGTCTTGAAAGCAGTTTTTGGCTCATTAGGATCATGCATTGTGATTTGCCAATAACCAGAGCGTAGGTCAGTTTTGGAGAAAATTGTGGAACCTCCCAATTCTTCAAGAAGTTCTTCAATAACAGGTATTGGAAATTTGTGCTTGACAGTAACTTGGTTCAAAGCTCTGTAGTCAACACATAATCTCCATGATCAATCCTTCTTTTTTACTAGAACCACCGGACTTGTATAAGGGCTCCTCCTTTGCCTAATTACTCCTGCATGTAACATTTCACCAATCATTTTCTCAATAGCATCTTTATGCACTGCAGCATACCTGTCGGGTCTGCAATTAATTGGTCTAGCTCCATCCTTTAAATCATTCTTGTGATTATAATCCTGGATCGGGGGCAATCTTGTGGGTTCTTCAAAGACGTCCGCAAAAGCCTGCAACATTTTTTGCAATTCCTCCTGTTACTGAGGGGTGAGAGTTTCCTCTAAATTGGTGTTTTCAGCCACCTGAATAGCCCAGAGAGTGGCATCTGATAGGTCCTGTATTGCAAAAAAAACAGGCTTTTCTATTAAGCCTTTGAGCCTATCTGCCCAAGATAACATCCTCTCCTGAAGCTTTTTTTTGCCCTGCAAGAGATATGGTTTGCCATTTAATTCAAAACCCATCTGCAGCGTCTTAAAGTTCCATGAGATATCTTCTAGAGTGGCAAGCCATTGAGTTCCCAAGATTAGATCATAAGTCTCTAGAGGCAGAACATAAACCTCAGCAATAAATTCTTGCCATTGCATTCTCCACTTGAAATCTGAACATAGAGCTGTACAGTGAAGTTCCTGCCCATTTGCTACTGTCACCCTTATTCCTCAAGCCTTCTGCCAACAACAATCCACCATTTTAGCCATCTTAGAACTCAAGAAATTATGAGAGCTTCCTGAATCTATTAGCACAAACAATGAGCGCCCCTTGTAATTTCCATTCAAAGTCATGGTTTGTGAGTCTTCATTGCTCATAAGAGCATTAAGAGATAGCTGAATCTGTTCATCCTTCTCACCCACGCCTTCCATTTGTAAATTCCATTCAGGCCCCTCACCATCTTTCTCCACCTGGATCTGCATAACATACAACTGTTTCCTCTTGCATTTATGGCCAGGAGTAAATTTCTCATCACACTAGAAGCATAAACCCTTAGCCCGATGCTCGTCTAGGTCTCTATTAGAAAATTTTCGGTGGTTTCTGGTGGTGATTACAGGATTGGTTTTAGGTATATTGTTTGATGGTGGTAAGGTGTAGCAGTCCGACGTTTGTAGTTTTAGGTAAAGTGGTGTTGCTAAGGTTGGTAGCATTTGGGGAAATAAAGGTGATTGGAGTGGCTTTATGATAATGGTTAGTGGTGGGTGAGTATAGGCTAGGTCCTTTGGAGACTGGTTTTGGTTTGTTCTGCAAAGCGGCTACTGCTATTTCTTGTAATCTGGCCAAACGTAAGCATTAGCAAGTGTTTGGGGTTTGAACATCCGAACTGGCATCTGGAGTTCATCAATCAAACCAGACAAGAAAAAACTTAAGGCCTGTGATTCTTTGATATCAGCTCTAGGATACAATTCATCAAATTCATCCATATAGCTCTACAGTGACCTGTTTGCCTTAAATTGAGCAGATCATCGAAAACATGTTGCCCAAATCTAGCATTCAAAGCAATGGCATATTCTGACTAATCAAGGAAGACTTCATTACCTTTAGTCTTAATATAACCCTGATGCCATTGGATCGCTTTCCCTCCAAGTGAAGAGCTGCCAGACGCACTCTAGCTTCCGGGGGTGTCCGATCGACTTCGAAGAAATACTCCACTCGAAGTAACCAACCATCTAATCCAAATCCATCAAACTTTGGAAAGTCCACCTTGGTCGAATGACCAAGCTGATTCTCTTACCTACGTTCTTCTCCCCTATTGGTCATCACTTCCTAGTTCTGAAAGCTCAAGCCTCCGATCAAACTTTTGAGATCAACAAAAGATTTGGCAGCTTTTTCTTCAGATTCACGACGCCACAACTCCTGTTTCCTTTCGAACTCTTTCATCATATCAAGTATTTCGCGTCTGACTTCCTGTGAACGAGTTCCTTCTGCCATCGTTCCTCCCACAGGCAAAGAAATGTTGTCTCTGATACCAACTGGTGCGAGCTTAAATGAAATGCAACAGAAGAAGAAGAAGAAGAAGAAGAAGAATGGCGGGTAGAGAGAGAGCATGCAATCATATTGATGACAATATGAAAGATATCAGAGCAGAGAGGATAGAAGCAACTCACACAATTCACACAACATACCTGACCCTTCATCTCTCTCACACTCATATACTCTCTCTGTAACAAATTGTAAGAACTTCTCTAACAAACTCCCGATAATATCGCTCGGTCGCCTCTCACAGGAATAACAGAAAGGAAGAAAGGAAAAATAAGGAAATGCAGAGAAAAAAATGAAATAAATGCTAGCTGTCGTGCCTATCCATTCCCTTCCCATGAAAAGCACCACATCACTTTTTTGGTTTGCGTGAAACACACCGCATCACTAACATGGTTCTCCTCACGGTGTCGTTTACCAGCTGTTCACATCATTCTCTCTCGTTCTCTCACCTGCTAAGAGATGAGAGATTCTCTGTTGATAGACTTACGCAAAAGAGAGAGGATGTAGAGGAGAAGGTTGAAGATGAAACGAGTTTGATGGAGAAGGCAGTGAATAAGGTTGAGGACGGTGATGATGCTTTTGGGGATTATATGCCTCTGAGAGAAGGAGAGAAGTATTTGGAGAGACTGTACGCGCATTTCTTGATGAAAATGGGATCTGATTTGGGAAATTGATTTTTGGGTTCTTCTCATTTGAATTGATTTATGGGTTCTTGACAAAAATGGGATCTGATTTGGGAAATCCAGATCTGTGTGATATTTGTGTTGAATGGTTTATTAAGTTGTGGCTTTCCACATCTGTATTCAGAGTTGAATGGTTTGTTGAGTTGTGGTTTTACAGATCTGTATTCACATTTGATTTTTGAATATAAATTTTGTTAATCTTTGATTAGTGAGTTACTGGATTGTCTTGAGATACTGGATTGTTCTGTTTTGCAATTGTTACAATGTTCTGTAAGTGTTTAAACTGTTTCTCTCATCAGTAGCTATACTTCGCTCCACATCAACGAGCAAATGTAAAATTACAGTTCATTGTTCTTTGACCTGCAGATGTATTTCTTAATTTTGTTGACTCATCTCATATTATAAACCCACGAATGCATCATTCAATTATATGAAATTCTGCAACTCTTTATGGAATGATTGCTTTACAAGAGCTAAGATCAATTTCATTTTTCCCCTTTCCTTATATGATTCATGATTCAGTGATCAAAACAATGGCGGGCAAAAACCACATCAAGTTTACGATATTCCTTGAAAAAAAAAACAAAAAATTAGAATGAAATGAACAAAAGAAACAAAACCTAGAACATAGATAAAAAAAAAAGACCTTTCTAAAAACGAAAATTAACCCATTATAAATAAACCAAAATAATTCAGACTTTTTTGATTTCATCTAAGTATAGTGCCTTTTCTTTATGGTGGCATGGAGTTTCCAGTTATGGAGTGCAAGAATAAAAGGAGAAAATGAAAATAGATGAGAAGATGAAAGATTGAACATTTTTGTCTTTAAAATTTTATTCAAACAAAAAAATTAAACACGTCAATAATATAGTGACGGAATATTAACAGACTATTAACAGAAGAATTTAAGTGCAATCCCATTTTTTATCTCAAAGATGTATATGCAACATCTTACAAATTCAAAGGTCTATTTACTAATTAAGATATATCTCAATGACTTAAAAATTATTTATGTTTTAAAAAAATATAAATATGCTAAAAATTGTTCTTTTTTGTATTATGGGATCCCTCGAGGACACATCTTAATTCTACCCTAAATTCTTTTAATTCGGTACCTTAAAACCTTCAAGCCTTGCAAGGCCCCAAAAAACTGTTTTTTTTTTAAATAGTTGAATGTGCAAAAAATACTAAATGCTTAGAATTATTTAAATTACTAAAGTGAATAATTTTCCTTTTTTAGCTGGATTGGAATAAATTTTTGATAATTGGTTTTTTCTTCCTTTTGATTCCTTTCGTGTTGCCTAAGTAAGGCACTAATAATCCAATTCTGTCAAGTCATATTTGTTTAAGTTATAGTAAAGATTGTTAGGATAAATTATATATTAAAATATAAAAAAATACTCTTTATTTTAGTAATAAATTATATTTATACATTTAACAAACAGATTAATTTCAAAGCTTCAACATACAAAGAAAAATATTTGTTTTTCTCCGAATCATAATTGTGATTTTCTTTGTTTTTCTATGAATAAATTTACCAATCTGTCACTTGACCAGTCTGCTAGTCTTCTCCTTTAACGCTATTTGCTAGGGAAGTCGACAAAGGTGGGGCCAAAGCAGGACTAAAGAAGAGCGAATCACGGCAAGAAAGGGTCCACGTGTTGGGACTTGGATTCATGGAGCGTGACGAATACTCCACAACCAGGCCCCGATATTAATAAAGCTACTATGTGGCTTCCAACAATTCAAAACACCATTAGTGCAACCCCTCCACACCAAACCCTAATCAATCAATTTTGCACATTTATTTCTCTCTTTCTCTCTCTTTAGGATCTCGTTGCCGTTGCAGAGAGAACTCATTCCACACTCTCTCTCTCTCCGATCAGGTAATCTCTTTGATAACTGTTTTCCGTTTTTCTTCATTTCTATCTCTTTGATAGCCGATTTCGACCAACGGTGGCTGTTGATTTTTGTTGCTTCCCGGAAAAGTTTTGAATTTCTTCTTATTCCAATTTGTTTTCTTCATTTTTTTCTAGATAATTGAATTTCCAAGAAATTATGCCTTTTTTTGGCGATTGGTTTTTGTTATGAATCCTCAATTTGACTGATTATTTGGCCTTTCAATTTTTTTTCCTGAATTCATATTTTCGTTTTAGATCTAATTCTGTTCTTCTAGACTCTAGTGCTGAATGACGTAATTTCAGTTCTTTCTATTATTTTCTGCTTTTTTTTTTTGTTTAGGATTAGCCTTAATAGTTAACAAATTGGACTGGACGGTTTTGATATTGCATGCAGGTGGTTACTTCTGATTTTCAACCTCTAGATTACCGGTTTCGTTCTAATTGTTAAAAAAAAGTATACTTGTGACCTTGAATTGAATCATTACGAAGTTGAGAATTTCAGGAGCTGTCATGCCTGTATCAGGGAATGAAGAGGTGTTTATTTCCCTTTTCCTTTCCTAGTTATTACTGCAAAACTGAGATCATGAACTGTAATTTTCAAGATTTTTTGTGTTCTTGTGTGTTGATTAGTTGATCTTATATTGGCAGACTGCGGTTCAGTGTTTAGCCCGTCGGTCTAGTCTTGATATTTCAGGTGTTCCCTTAAAGAAAAGGAGATTGTTTCGGCCTCCCTCGCCTCCACCTGAAGAACAATTAGCTGAAGAGAAATCTTTGGTTCCTTGTGCAAATGCTTCTCCTTGGAATGAAAATGATAAATTACATGTGGATTTGGCTTCTTCTAATGTTAGTGTTGCACAATGTAGTTCTAATGCTAATAAAAACTTTGGACCTGAAGATAATAAGGAAAGTTCAGGCAATGTTGTGCAAACCGAGAGTAATGATCGGCCAAGAGTCCAAATTGACGAAACAAGCTCTGCACTTGGGTGTGATTCTTCGGCTAAGTTGGGAAATGAAGAGAAGCTTCAGACTGCAGTAGAATCTTCTGATATCAATGCAAGTTTAGTGCCTAATAATATTTCTGCACCTAATGCTGGTAAAGAGATAAAGGGCCCAAAGATTGGGGAGGGAAGGTTATATCGGATATTCCTGCTGTTTCTGAGACTGCTGCATTGCGGTTAGGACTGAAGGAACACTATGTTTCAGCTTCGGAAGCTTATAATACTGGTGAGAGTAGTCAAAATCAGCAAAATGTAGTATCTGTTTCTTTGAATTTGTCTTTAAGCCTGGGTGAACAAGATAACAAGGATGAAACAGATGATCTTAAGTTGAATCCAGTCAGTTGTGGTGAAAATGCAAATAGATCAAACTGGGACGTGAATACAACAATGGATGCATGGGAAGGTTCTTCAAGTGATGTGGCTGCAGATCAGATAACAGCTGATGCTTTGACCACTGTCAGCGATCCGCTTAATGTAAAGCCTTTGCTTGTTGGTGCTGGAAGTATTGGTGGAAAGCAACACCTTGAAGAGGGTCTGAGATCCGGGTCTACTAGAACATTTTCAGAGCCTCGGTTTAATACTGAAGATTCTCTTAATTTATGCCTAAGTCCTTGTCTCATTCCTCTTAACTCAAGTGAGGAACCTTCAGGTTCAGTTGCTTCCAAAAACTTGAACAGTGGGATTTCTAATACTATGCCAACAGGAAAGTTCCCTACTGGGAATGAAAATATTGTCGACGCAAGGGCCATAAAGTCAGAACTGCTCGATGAAAGTTTCAGACATGATTGTGGGAAGTCTTTACCCAATTCCATGTTCATCCTTAAAGCTATAAAAGCTGAATTAGTTGAAAATTGTGGTCAAGATGCCTGGAGACTACCGAGTTTTTGTCCTCCAAAATTAGATTCTACATCTATAAAAGCTGAACCATTTCACGTGGGAAAGGAGCAAACACTGAAGACTGCAGAGGGAGCATCTGTCCAATCTCATAAACCGGTGCTACAAGGTCAGGGTACTGAGGGAAAAGCTATTTGTTCATCAGCGAAACAAGTCTTGCATGCGCAAGGTACCGGAAATGAATCTGCTTGTTCAAAAGATCGATTGAAGAATAACACAATGCCATCTAATTGTTCAAAAGATAACTCATCTCTTAATGGAAATAAATTAGAACATACCGAAGATGCTAAGTCTGGTGAAGGAGGCCATCCTATCAAGGAGGTTCCCAAGGATTCTGAAACAGCTGGGCAGGTAACTTCAGTAATGAATTCTCAATTTTTAGTTCACCATAGTAATGAATCAAGTATTCCTGCTGTGATAAGTAATACAAATTCCGAGCATAGGAATGTAGATAATTTAGATTGCCACCGCAAATTGACCATAAACAATGTCCTTGATTCACATGGAAATGACGAGGGTCCTGTAAGTGATGAGGAAAAGATTAATTTATCTGGTGATATATTGGAAGAAGATGGCTATGGATCTGAATACGAGTCAGATGGGAATTCTATGCCTATGGATATAAAAGAAGACAATGGATGGCAGGACTATGAAGATGGTGAGGTCCAAGAACCACAATTGGATGCTGCAGTAGGTGTCAATCCTGAGGGGAAAGAAGATATCGCTTGTTCCAATTCTGTAAATGAAAACGGAAAGTTTTCACAACTTCCTAGCTATGAACATCAGTCCACACCCATTTTTGAGGGAGAGTACACAAGAAGGGAAGACCCTGTTGAAGCAGGTAAAGATTCTGTTAGGGAATATAATGATGCACATTTGGATGAGAAAACAGTTGAGGATTCAGGGAAACATGCCTCTGTGGTTGAGATCCCTAACAGTGGAGCCAATGAAAATGAGGAAATCAATCCAGTTAAGGGACAAACACTTCAGAATTTGGGAAATTTAGATGCTATAAAAGGTGAAGGAACAGAACAGGCATCTGATCAAGCTATTGTTGGAGGCCAGCAACATGTAGAGACCGCTACTCCAGGTTTAGATGGGAATATTATTATGAATGATGAGGGTATGAATGATTCGGCATTGCCGAAGGCAGAAACATCTTTAAATGTTGATGACACATCGAAGGACGACAATGCTAGTGGCAACCGGAGTAGGATTATAAACTTATCTCGAGCTTGTAATGCGTCATCTCCTAGTAAACCATTGTCATCACGGTCTGGAAGAGAAAGATTACCTGATATACCACTCGAGAGAGAGAAACTGCATTCTCGAGGGAGGTGATTATTTTCATTCTTATATGCTACTTCCTTTGGATTCCATTAGGTATTGATATTTTGAGATGTTATATTATCTAAATTTCTTCTTTGGTTTTGTGTTTCAGGGATGAACTTTATGACGATGGTACATGGAAGTGGTCAAGTGAGAGGTATCAAGATCAGCCATACAGAAACTCAAGATTGAATTTCGGCCGTGGTAGGGGGAGGATTTCCAGTAGGATTGTTACCTTTCGAGGTGACAGGAATCCTGAACGGGATCATAATTCAGATTATTATAACAGTCTTTCAGAATATGGCATTCCCAGAAATAAATATGTGCTTGCTGAGGCAGAAGCTGAAT
>CAODLS011163315.1:0-11116 GCA_948243855.1 Flueggea neowawraea
GCCATAGTGAAGAAAGAAAAGTAACTACCGATAGCAGAAAGTAGCCATAGACAGACTACTACCTGTCAAATGTAAAAGATTTGCACATTAGTAATATGTCAGACAAGCAGTGAACACAAATATACACCCTAACCCCTTAAAGTATTCAAGACTGACCAATGGGCTTGTAGCTCATTGAACGGGAGTCAACACTAGTGTCAAGGGGTTGTGGGTCTGATCCCGGTGGAAGCAAATAAAATGACTCATAAAAAAAAAAGTATTCAACACTGACCTTGAAGAAGAGTCTGAAATCTTTTCCAATAGTAATGTCATGAGCCATAAGAAGCATATTGTTGATCTTAACACGAAAAGATGCAGCAGCATTGTTAACCATTTCCTCTGACAAAACTAGCTCAGGCAGTGACTTCAGTTGCCTGTTTATAATGCAAAGAGAGTCAGTGTTGGAAATGGTTTCGGCATTAAATCATAACAGAATTTCAAAAAAAAAAAAGACAAAGATATTGGCGTACTTATTCCTAATAGCAGCATAATTGGCACGGACAAACAACACCACAATCAATACCAGCAAGACATCTGAAGAAATGGTTAAGAATGGTAATCCAGACCGTTCAAATATGAACCAAACAACTGTTGCAACCACAATGACTCCAAAAGAAACACACCACTGCTTCCACAAAAGTACATCGGCAGCTATAAACACAAGAATAAGAAAATAAAAATCAAATCTGCAAACATAGAAAAGGAAGAATTGAATTTACATATGCAACACTACATTTTGCAGTCGCATGGTTCATTCATCATATACAATGCAAAAAAGAAGTTTTGTCCGATTATCCCAAACTATGTAGGTAATCTAACGTGAGTATATTTGATCAAAGCAGCAAATGCCGATTTGTTGCAGTACTCAAACTCAAGAAGGCCTCTACTTCCAATACCAGACAGCGGACGTCATATTTCAAATGATTTGTGAGGCCTTATGGGGAAAAAAAAAAGAACAGAGAGAAACAAGAATTGAGGGGGGGGGGAGGAATAATGACAGAATTGAGGGACACTAAATACCTAAAAAGATCCAACTGAAGTGACATAACATGACCTAAGAGATGGTAAAACATATCACAATACTACTTGGTGGTAGATTCCGTAATTAATAATAATAATATTATAGAGAACAAGAGCAAAGTTAAACCCTGGAGAAAGTAGAAATTCACAATCAGGTGCGAGGCATTATCAATAATGACGGGGAAAATTTTAATTCAAAACCAAAATGTTGTGAGTTGCTGTTGATGAGAACATATGCAGATACCATACAAACATTTCAGCTACTCAGACGCCATAATGAAGAATAAACGCAAGGTAATAGCATTTGCTAAGAGCAACAACCTTTGACAATACTAACAGACATCAAAACATATAAATTACAGGTGAAAATAGAATTCAAATTTCTCCCATTTCTACGACTAAACATAGTCTCATGTCCATAATGGTAAGATTAACAGACCACATTTATCCATCTTCCCAGCGAAGTCTCAAAGCATCTACCAATGCCTCCTCTAAAGATATTAAATAATCTAGACCTCAAGCAATGCAACAACGACAATTGCACAGCATATTCAAAGAAGAATCATGAATTGTATTTTAATAAAATATATGAACTTTTCCAAGTCAATGGCCGTTGATATAAGAGAACACATTTGAATAGTAAACGGGTGAATTTAGAACGGATTTCTGGTATCACATATCCTAATTACCTTAATTTACCAGTCAAGAATTACAAAAGAAACTTTAATTCTTGACTAACCTTTGCCATCACCCATAAATTGGTGAAGTGGAACTTGGCGACCAAACAAACGATACCCCGAAGTTAAAATTGATGAAGAAGAAGGAGAAGAGCAAGTGGAAGCCGTGGTATCATTTCTTGTATCTCCAACATCACCATCCACTTCTAAATAGCCTGAATTCTCCATATATTCAAATGTTGTTCTCTACCTAACGCACCAACCCCAATTATTATTAGTAAATGAGTTCCACGAAACAGTTAAAAAATCACCGAGGTAAATCATATTCATCAATAACCCATTACCATACCTCCGAGCTAAAAGCCCCCTGGATTCGGGATGCCAACAAAAGAGTGTGTTGGGTGTAAAGGAAGTTGCTTTTTTGTCCTGTTGGTGTTTGTCCATGAAGGAAGTTTGAATTATTGAATTGAATGTTATGTTAGTGTGGAGGACGGACGAAGACGACAAGAGGGTCAGAGACGGTGGGTTGGGATTGCCTACTTCTACCTCACCAACTCTCTCCATGAGCCGGTTACGTATTTCAAATTTACTTTCGCTTTTTTCATTTTTATTTCTTTCTTTTTTACAGGAAATTATTTTCGTTTTATTCCTCATTTAGGTTCACGGTTTTGAATAATCAAATAAGATTATTTCTCTTTTTAATTATATAAACAAAAACCTATATCTATATTTTTTATTTTTTTGTCGAACAAGTTACAACAAGTATGTGCTCTTTTCCATTATTATAATTTTCTTTTTCACAATATTGGTGAATCAATGATTCTAGTGTTTATTTTCTGTATGATCATTATTGGAGGTTGTATTTTCTTTGATTATCTCAAACTTACTTTTTTTAATTTTCTTTTACAGTTTGTGACTTATTCTTTGGACTTGGATGTTATTAATTTTTAAGTTTTTAATAAATATTTGATTAATTGGAGCCTCTTTTTATTCTTTTTAATTAATTAATTTTTGTATTTATATATATAAAAGTAAAGTTCATTTTTTTTCATTCAATTTAATATTTTAATAATGAAGATATCATTGTACTTTATAAGTAAAAACCACAATTAAACATTTAGTTAAAAAAGTTCTCTAAAATTATTAAATAAATCAAACATAAAAAAAATATAACTTTCTTCGTAGAAATCTTCTCTACTAATACAATTTTTATGGAATTAACTTCTCTATAAGTTAAATTGTTTGTCATGATTTGACACATACAAATCAAGAATCTGACACTCAAATCTCTAGATAACGGCTTACAAAGTTTCTCTCTCCTCTTATCTCCTTCTTTCCTCTCTTTCTTTCTTTTTCTTTTTCTTTTTCTTCCTCTTCTTCTTCTTTATTTTTGTTTCCCTCCCTTCTTTGTCACAAAAAAGAAAATTTGTCAACTTCTCTCTCGCACTCTATTTTAAATCATTTATTTTATATTTGCAATATTACCCCCTCTCCTCTTTTTATTTTCTCTTACTTATCACATTTTGTTCTTAATTTAACTAAAAATTAAATCAATAAACTTATTTACCCATAAAATACTAACTATAAATTTAAGATTCAAATTTTCTATTTTTTTCCCCAAGACATTACACTATTGAACCAAACCATAGCTTAGAATGACTTTTATTTTTATGTGTTTAATTAATTAATTTTATTTAATTTAACTTTTCTATTAATTAATTTGTCAAAACACAAAATATTAAATTAGATAAAGAAATGCATTCTTTATTGTGTTAATTGTTGAAAGATAGGTACAGAGAAGTATTAACTCTTAAACAACAAGTGATAAGCATGAAACTACAAGTAATAAACGTGTTTGTTTGATGTAAATTGATAGAATGAAGGTGTAAGTCCCAATTAACAATGGAAATGACACTCAAAGAGAGGGTGAATTGGAGTTTGAGCAATTTAAAAATTTTGTTGAAATTTTTTACAAATCAAAGTAAATAACAAAATCTTTTACAATTACAATCAAATTATAAGTGTAGAAATAATAAATCACCAATTCACAAACAAGATAAAGCAAGTGCAAGGCAAAGTAAATATAGAGAGTAAGGAAAAGAGAAAATCAAAGCCAAATATTTATAGTGGTTTGGTTCCTTGACCTACGTCTACTCCTCTAGATTCACTAGGGAGTTCAATTAACTATCTTCTCACTTCTGGGTAGAGGGAAACCGCTTATAATAATTTGTTTTGCGGGATCAACAAACAAACTGTTACACTTTGTTTTAATGACAAAACAAGAAAACCAAACCATTAGTTTTTACGGGCTCAACTAGCAAACCGTTTCCCTAATTTTTGCGAACTCAACTAGAAAACCGTTACCACTTGTTTTCAGGACAAAACAAGCAAATCACACCTCTAATTTTTGCGGGCTTAACTGGAAAACCGAACCATTAATTTTGTAGGTTCAACTAGCAAACCGTAACTTCTAGTTTTCTGAAGCTCATTATAAAACCTATTTACCCCAAACAAATAACATTTGCTTGTTACAGATTTAATCCTAAAGGTGTAATAGATTAAAGCTTACACCAACCCAATAATAATATTGCAAGCAAGTACCTTAAATGGGTTGTAAAGGTAGAGAAGAGAGATAAAGTGAATAGCAATTCTTAGCAAGGATATCTCTTACTTCTCTTCTATTTTTGGACGTCTATTTGTAGCAACTTGCAAGAATATAGCCGTTGGAACCTCGAAGTAGCCGTTGTAAGATAAAACAAATATTATCGACTAGCGACGTCATCCTTCACTACGTGCGTAGCCACCATCTACGTGCGTAATACTTCGTTCCATCTGAGATCTACGTGTTGTGTATGCAAGTCTATATGCATTGATAGAACTCCAGTGGTCTCGACTTTATGTGGATCAATGTCTACGTGCTTTGCTTCTCTGCTGCGTTCGTTGATCTTGAGTTCTGTGTGCATATTGTCACCTTCTACGTGCATTGCTTTAATATCTAGAATGTGCAATTTCCTCCCAGTGGCTTGTTATGTGCGTTGCACTTTGTTCTGTGTGCGTAGACGTCTGATAAAAGTCTGCACATCTGATTTTGCATGAGACTGTGTTAGGGAATGTCAGGAATATTCAAATTCAAATTTCCAATGAGCGTCTTGATTTTTTCAGATAGCACACCTCAACTACGTCTGTTGTATGCGCTGGTCACTATGCATTTTTGACATCCTCTAAATTAGTGTTAGTGAATATTCCTGTTTGAATTCTGACATACTACAACAGAATTTGGCATTAACTTTCAGACAGTTGTCATCTCCGTCTATGTGAGAATCTATGACATCTACGTGCGTTGAACTTCTCTTTAAAGATCACATTTTTGCTCTTCCGCGTGCATACCACTCATCTCAATGTGCATCTGTGTGCCTTGGCTTTCTCTTCATCAATCTGGGTCTTATAGCCGTTGGAACCTCGAACCGTTGTAAGATAAAACAAGTATTGTCCACTAGCGACGTCATCCTTCACTACGTGCATAGTACTTTGTTCCATCTGAGATCTACGTGCTGTGTATGCAAGTCTACGTGCATTGATAGAACTCCAGTGGTCTCGACTTTATGTGGATCAATGCCTACGTGCTTTGTTCTCTGCTGTGTGTGTTGATCTTGAGTTCTATGTGCATAGTGTCACCTTCTACGTGTATTGCTTTAATAACTAGAATGTGCAATTTCCTTCCAGTGGCTTGCTATGTACGTTGCACTTTGTTCTGTGTGCGTAGACGTCTGATAAAAGTCTGCACATATGATTTTGCATGTGATCTGTGTTAGAGAATGTCAGGAATATTCAAATTCAAATTCCCAAAGAGCGTATTGATTTTGTCAGATAGTACACCTCAACTACGTCTGCTGTATGCGCGAGTCACTGTGCATTTTTGACATTCTCTAAATTAGTGTTAGTGAATATTCTTGTTTGAATTCTGACATACTGCAACAGAATTTGGCATTATCTTTCAGCCAGTTGTCATCCCCGTTTATGTGCGTAGATTTGCCATATACGTGCGTTGAACTTATCTTTAAAGATCACATTTTTTCTCTTCAGGGCGCATACCACTCATCTCAATTTGCATATGCGTGCCTTGGCTTTCTCTTCATCAATCTGGGTCTTCTTGAACGTGTGTTACACCATATACAACATGCATAGATGTGTATAAATTATTTTCAGTAGTATCAACTTCTCGTCTACGTGCTTTGTAGGCTCTGCTGTATGCGTAGAACTCAGTTATGCATCATTCAACTTGTTTTGATGACTCATAAGGTGCTTTATGACTAGATATGACCAAGTCTGTAATTTTGCACATCTTTCATGAATGTTTTGCATTCATCATCATCAAAACTGAACTCAACAGAATGTATTTGTTTAAGATATATTTAGCAACAATTGAATGCATAAGCAGACATACATTAAAAATATAAAGAGAAAATATAAATAGATATAAGTTTTTTAAAACATAAATTGCTCTATACAAAATGCAATAAACTTCGAATAAACACCCCATACATACTAACATTTATACCTGTTCATGTACACTCTTATTGGATAGATTTGAGGTACTCCTCTCTCAAATGAACCCATTTAGTTTTAAGCTTTATATGAGTTTGGTTTGGTATACTCAGATTGCGGATATTGATTATTCTATTTCTTTGCTAACATCACTTAGAACCATTTTCCCGGGTTTGGCCATGAACCAGTCTTTTGGAGAATACATGCGTTTAATCTAATTGTCAACATATTAACTTCTTTTTAAAGTAGGCAACTTCGAAAGGACGATAGCCAACCCTCCATCTTCATAGCTAAAAACTTCACTACTTAACTCATCTGTTTGACAACTCCAAACCAATGAACAACATGTTCGTGTGAATTACATCTTCGATGATGGAAAATGAATAATTATGAAATCAGCGGCATGAATCTGCCAAGACTCCAGGCTGTTGATGCCAGGAAACAAAGGCCAAGAACTCCCTCAAAACGTCGGCCTTCTAACCAAAAACACGGACCAAGGAGTATGCAAAAGGCACATCAAAACCATGCATTTGGTAATTGGTATTGAAGCCGTATCTTAACGTTAATTGTGAATTTAACTTTCGGTGGAAGCCACGAATTAAAGAGACAAAAAAAATGTCCCGTATAACTAGCCGCATTAACTTGGAAATAATTCCGTCAACTAACAGATAGCATTACTACTATTAGCAGATGCATTGCGCAATGCAATATTTAGCTTGTAATTAAATCCACAACGAACCACAATACATCGAACATAGCATCTCAATCAACCAAAATTTCCATAAAATTGAAACTTCTAAGAGGTTTCAAGGCCTTTCTTAAGAGTGAAATATAAAGATAAATCCTACACAAAACTCAGTAAGTTCAACATATGCCAACGTCCATCTGAATGAAACACAGCACATATAAGAAATTGATTTAACTTCTTCACGCCCGAGCAGCAACTGGAGCTCCAGCAGGACGAGGTGCTTGACCAGGCTGGCCGGCTACACCAGGTTTAGGCATGTCATCCTGCAATACATTGAAAATCTATTCGGTAAATAACTTCCTCCAACTGAGAACAAAGCAGCAATGCCTCCAACATTATGCGATCCCAATGAAGACAAAAGTTTATTAACACAAACCAGTCGCATACATAATTATTAACAAGCAGAGCTCCACTTAATCCCATTTAAATTTAGTCATGGTAAGCCAATATTGAAGACGGGAAGAAACAAACTGGACCCTATAATTGCAGGTTGCACAAATACAGGAGATGACACCACAAAAACCATGTTTGCATATTACTTATTGCCAAACCACTTTCATTTACAAATCAAACTTAACACAAGCACATCATAAACAAAAACATTAGAAAAAGTACCACAAACCAACTAAGTAAGCAACATTCATGTACAACTGCTAACAAAACAGACAGACTCAACAACGACGGGCTACCAACTGATGAAAAAAAAGATGAGAGGCTGCAAAACCCAAAATCCTTACAAAGAAATGAACAATCATTAAGACAAAAATTGAATCACTATCAACAGGCGCAAGAACAACCATCAATTAATCAACATTACTCAAAGGAAGCAAAGAGTGATAACAATTAATGGCACTAAAGGAAAAGAAAGAATACCCTGCGCCTGAGGAAACGCTGTGGTGGCTCACGGTTCCTACGATCAGTGCGAGATCTAACCCTCACAACACGAGAGTGAATAGCACAAGACACACAGTACTGCATCTTGACATAAAGTTTAGGAAGCACGTATCCTACAAAAGTCCATTAAAAAAATCAATTTTTTTCAGAAAAAGGAAATTCAATCCAACAAACAAAAATGAGAGCATAGAAGCAAATTTTATTACCGTCATAAACACAAGCCTCTTGAACATCCCTCACAGCAGCCTGTTCCACGATGTTCCTCACAAGAAATCTCTTGATTGCCTTGTCCTTCATGGTAATTATACAAATGAAAGTTAATAAGAACCCAAGTAAAAAAAATTATTAACCAACAAACAAACACGGACAAGTCCAACGAAAGAGATAGTGTGTGTGTTAGCATTGGAACCTTAGGGCAGCATTTGCCGCAGTTGGAGCAGCGGATGAACTTGACGTGTCCGCGGCCGTGCTTGTTCCTTCCTCCATTCCTGCGCTTGAAAGTCTGCGCCACAACCACATGAATACAACCATTACTAAATCAACGCTCACTGCTGTTGATTACAATCGTCGAGAATTGCGAACACTTACCATGGTGGCTGATCTGGAGGAGGTACGGAAGCTTGAGAGCAGCTAGGGTTTTCCGAAGTGGAGGAAGAGCTCGACGGCTAGGTTTTATACAATGCTGTGGACGATACCAATTATATAGTAGTGAGACAGATTATTTAATATTGGATTTCTTTTTATTTTTATTTTTAACCTAGGGAGGAAGACCCTTATGGGAATATGGACTTATCTCTCCCGACTTTGAGCTTAATCCGGTATAAATATAAAGGCAAAACACATGTACAACCCTTGAATTTATGCCCATTTGACACTTATTACCAAAAACTATACGAATACCCAAATTGCTCCCTAAATTTTGTAAATTTGACGATTTACCAATTATGGATTGCTAATAACACTTTCTTAAATTACAACACCAAAAAAATACCTTAAAAAACTCGGTGCACTGTTCATGTTACGCAAACGCTGAAGCGCATGAAGTTGCCATGCATATTGAGTCATCGATATATATTTTTGAAGAAATAATATGAAGATGTCAAGGATTCGCATTTTCTAACCATTTGCCTTTCCAAAGTTTAACTCTCAATCCATCGCCGATTATTATGAACACTACACCTGCACTCTTTTTCTGTTTTGCAGAGAATTAGATTTTTGAAAAGGCTTCTAATCTGTTTATATCGTTTTTATTCACAAAGACACCATTCAGATCATTTTTAATCACAGAGGCAACTACCAATCCATTCATATAATTCAAAATTTTGGAGAAAGAATAAAAATTGCAGTAAATTACATTTCAACGTTGTGATCACGTATTAAGTGTGGTTCACATTTCTTTTCAAGATTATATAGGGAAAAAATATAAAAAGAAAATAACTCGCTTGAAAAAAAAAAGTAATAATCAACAAACAATTGTCTACTTTAGAAAATAATTGTTTTAATTGCCTACTCATTTTAGGCACTACTTGAGACGAAAATATATGCAGAGATGATTCCTGTGAAGTTGCAAGTATATATTTTTTGAAAACTTAGCATAATCCTATAAAATTCAAAAGAAAGTAGCCAGGACAGAGCCAAAGCATCCACAAAAAAAAGGGCAGTGCTTTGAAAACCAAGAGACTACAGATTGTCCATAAACCTCAACATTATTCAGGATTCATACATCGGATGCATCAGTAAGCAACTGTCAAAAGATATCTAACAATGATCACACATCTTCGTTTATTTGTCTTCCAACCGAGGACGCCCGGCCATGAAAGTGTAATCCTCAAACAGAATACCTACATGATGGCTCAAGGGCATTCTTTCTCGTACACTTCACTCGCATACTTCCAATTCATCACCTTCCATATGTTTTTCAGATACTCTGGTCTTACGTTCTTGTACTGCATCATTACAGATAAACAGCAGAATAATTTTACTAGACATTAATGACATATCTATAGCCATCCTAACACACTCACAGAAGAAAGAGTTAAACGGATTTAAACAGTCAGCAAATTTACGACCACACTGAACAATTCATACATGAAGATTTTACCTGCAAGTAGTATGCGTGCTCCCAAACATCAATACCAAGGAGAGGAACTAGAGTTGGTCCTTTAGTTACCAACGGATCCTGCGGTAAAACACATGCATATCAGACATATAAGCTTGAACTACCAACAATTAACAGTCTCAAGGTGATTTAAAACATCTGCCTTAGAACATCTGCACGAAGAATTTATGAAAGGAACACCCTGGTAACTGCAGGCTGTTACGACATCTCCTAAAAGTTTAGATCATCACAAAATTTCATAAGCAAGTGATAGCTTTCATAGGAACAAAACCATATAGTCCCATTTAACTTCCTATCTTATAATTAGTAAAAAATGCCCCATCATCCATAGCTACTAGCAGAACCAGGATGGTGTCCTCCAGCGATTTTTCGAGGACTTAAGATCATGATTAAACAAAGCCGTAACTAGAAAAAGGGAAGTCAGGTGAAGGAACCACAACTTATTCAGAAGTAAGCCACCAAACTAACACCGGTATTCTCAACTAGAGATAATAATCTCTGACGAGGTAAGAAAGATGGAAATTCGAGAAAACTTCATTTAAACATTGTAATTGGAGTTTCAGAATAAACTTCTGGAGTTACCTGGTTTGCTGTAGTCTCAACCACAAGCTTCTTTGATTCCTTGTCCAGGCCAAGCCACTGAAATATAGGAAATGAGCAAATCAAAGGCAAGTTTGATTAAAAAGCATGTACTGTACACATACGTATTATAAGGAAGAAAAATCATAAAGGACTGCTGCAACAAAAAAAATACCAAAAAGCAGAATAACTTACCACCCAACCAGAGCCCTGTACAGTAGCACCTTCAGCATTCATCCTCTGTATCAATGCCTCCAAAGAACCAAAATCTGTGTCAATAGCCCAACCAAGGGAACCATGAGGTTTTTCACCGCCTCCTTCCTGCCACAAAAACATAGAAATAGTTAAACAATGAATCAAGTTACAAAACAAAATGAAATGCAGAAATAAGTAAACTTACACGGACGGGAGCAAGATTCTTCCAGAAGATTGAGTGGTTGACATGACCTGCAGTAGCAAAAGCATATCATAATCAATGAGGAAACCAATGTCAAT
>CAODLS011163394.1:0-11483 GCA_948243855.1 Flueggea neowawraea
GATAGAAACTGGCACACCATGAAAATATACAATTATGTCAACATATATTTTTGCTAAGCGTGCTGCTCCATAGGTCGTCTTAACAGGGAGAAAATGTGCTGACTTGGTCAATCGATCAACGATGACCCAAATGGAGTCATACCCCGAAGATGTTCTCAGCAGTCCTACTACAAAATCCATGGTGATGTGATCTCATTTCCACTCTGGAAGTGGTAACTGCTGCATCAACCCAGAAGGACGCTGATGCTCGAACTTTACTTGCTGACACATCAAGTATCGGTTAACGAACTCAACTATATACTTCTTCATCCCTGGTCACCAATAGGACTCTCGAAGATCTCGATACATCTTAACGTACCCTGGGTGAACAAAATATACGGAGTTGTGACCCTCGGTCATAATCTCCTCGCGCAACCCATCAGAAGATGGTACGCACAATCTCAGTCTAAACCAAAGGACTCCAGAATCATCCACACTGAATCCCGGTACACCAGATGATCTCACTTTATTGATCAGACTTTGCATATCGGAATCCTCCTTTTGAGCCTCTCAGATCCGATCTAGCAAAATAGGTCTCGCCTCAACATGGCCAAGCAAAGCACTTGAATCATCAAACTGTAACTCAACTCCAGATTCCATCAAACGGTGCCATTTCGATACTGCAGAACGTCTTTCCACGGTCTGGATCAGACATCCATCTACGCACGTAGACGACCTCCTGAACTCAATCTATGTGCATAGAACGTCTCCAATGCACACAGATGACCTGCTATGTGCTTTGCACACACAAACCACCTCCAAACATTCTCGATCGAAGTTTAACACCTCAAAGCCCCGAATTTCCCTGAAGGCTTGACGAAATACCATCAAATTCCGGTCAAAACGAACGGAATATTACATTAAAAGAGCCAAAAATCAAAATTCACCATTTTGACACAAAATGCTGCAATTTTTACAAGACAGAAGCTGAGCCATGGTCGTTTCTCAATCTATGTAATTGCCCATGTGCCTAAAACCACAAGACACGGTGTGTGTCTCATGGTCGTGTCTTTGGACATGGTCGTTAAATGCTTTACCGCCACAAAAAAATCAAGCTCGAAACGTTCTTCTCACTCGTACAAAAGCCGACATGAATGAAGAACCTCAAATCACTCCAAAATAATCAACATCTAATGTCAAAATCAAGACTCCAAGAATTTGAACAAAACCATAATCATCAACAAATCAAAGACTTAATTGGAATCAAGCGAGGTGTTACATTATTGGTCAGGCCTCAGCTTGTGCACTCTTTAGTTCTTAGGGAGTTTGAGTGCAATGAGGTTTATGTTATTTTTTTCAAGGTTCATGTTAATAATTTTAAGGTTTGGGATGAATTTGTTTTAGTTTTCGGTTTAAAGTGTGTTGGTGACTTGGATACATTTGTTATGTTTGAGTACGATGGGGATTTTATGTCCAAATATTTTCCTGATGAAACATGTCTTTGTGTGAAACAATTAAGCATAAGCGGAGGCAGAATGATGAGGACACTTTCAAGCTTGATGTGTTGTTCATGATACATAAATTTATGAACACAACCAGGGCGGATAGGCCTTTGAGCAAGGAGGATTTTGTTATGGTTGATTTTGGTGTGTATCAAGATTTTCTCTAGGGCCATGTGATGTGTCCTAAATCTACATAATAATTGAAGCATAAAAATATAGCATTTTCGCCTTACAATTCCTTAATTGTCGATGTATTTATACATTTTTGTGCTTTTTGTAGGGTGATGAAGAATGCATGGTAGATAAAAAAAATATATGAAAAAGGCATGGAAAACATGTTTTTAAAGTTGGAAGATTAATGGAAGAAAGTGCAACGAAAATCAGCTCAAAGGGTGTCAAGTTCGTCGACACGCGAAATGAGGGTTTTACTGTTAAAGCATGGTTACGGCGGTGACCAGAGGCACCTCACAGCCGTGACCATAGATAGTGGTACCTCATGGATATGACCTCAAAATTTCATGGGCGTGACCGACCTTCAGGGGCAAAAAGTCATATGTTGGCAAGAGGCCAAAAGTGGACAAAAAGTAGCCAACAAGTGGAAAAATTGAATTCATCAACTTGGAAACTTGTCTAGGGTTTTTTGGAGCTTATTCAAACCTATAAATACCCCTCATACATGCATCAAGAAGGAGATCCAACCTTGGTACATAATTTTTCTCTATTTGTTCTTCTATATGGAAGAACAATAGTGCAGGGTTGGAGCCAACCATTGAGCATAGTTTTCTATCTTTGTTCTTCCACTTGGAAGAAAATTGGTGTTGGGTTGGAAGAAGAGATGGAGATCTTTCTTGAAGCGTGAGGATTTCTCTCAAAGGCTACTTAGAGAAGCTTTCTCTTTATTTGTTTTTCTCCTTTATCTCTTCAAATTATAAATTGTTGCCATGGTTATTGTTGATGTTTATTGTTTTATTTGTTGTACAAATCCATGGTAGGTTAATCATATTGTTAGGATTTCAAGATGTAGACCTTGATGGATACTTATTATATTTATGTATGGAAGTTGTGCTTTTTATTTCCATATTTGTAGTATTTATAGCTTGTCCTTGAATGATATAATTGTAGAAGAGTTTGGATTTGATTTGATGACATGTTTTAATGGACTATGATTATGATTGCCATCATTAGTTATAGTTTGAACAAATCTAGTTGAATGACCCAAATGAGAAGGCTAGATGAGGCTGACATGTATTAAATTTGTTAGGTTATGAAATGAAAATATTCATACTAATAAGGTGTCGATGAAATTCCCAAGAGAACTTAATGAGTCTAGTTTAGTTAGTTGAGGCCAAAACGACCCTTATAAAAAATGTAGACATAGCCTAAATGAACTTGAAAGACGCTCTAGGTGAAAATAGTGAGAGAACACTCAATCTCATAAACCACTCGTAATTATAGTAAGTAGGAATTTTGGTTAAGTCTTTAAAGTCCTAATGTTTATCTTATTGTTTGTCATTTATATTTCATGTGTTTCCTTATCCAAAAATACACAAATATCACTTCCTTATGTGTTTTATTTTATTACGTGAATAAATCACAACTAGCACTCATCCCTGTGAGTTTGACACCGTAGGAATACTCCTAAGGTTTTTATTACTTTATCGACTATCGTGCACTTGCGATAGAGTTGATCACCTATATCTAGATTTGCATGCAAATCCTCTCACCTATGGGCGATTGTAAACACACAATAAATCTCTCGATTCCTAAACAAGCAATCAACTGTCAAATTGAAACACTGGTAAAATTAATCCAACAACACACTATATATCATAGATGAGTCTCAATTCATGAAAAAAGCAACAAAATAACATAACCCAATCACAAATTCATTGTAAGGTTCATTACATCTAGATGCATGCAAGTTTAGTTCATAATTGCAGAAAATACAACAACAAGAAAGAGTTGAAAGCTAGAGAGAATCAAAGAACCTATAGAGAATCCTTTAATCTCCATGCAATATCTTCAATCTTGAAGCAAACCCACTCCACAGGCGTTCTCCACTTGAAGCCTTGTCCATTCTCTCTCCGTGGCTCTATTTTTGTGTCCAAATGAAGTCCCATTTGATATGAATCTCGAAACTTATTTAAATAGGTCAGAATGAGGCGGTCTAGTAAGACACGGGCAAAGACACTCCAATGTCTTTCACTCCAAGGCCGTGTCTTTTTTAAAGTTCGTCATTTCAACCATTTGACACATTTTTTTACAAATCTGGTAACAAACGGATAGTAAGGAAATTACACGGCCATGTCTTGTTGAATGTCGTATGTGCCTTGCCTCTGTTGCCTCCAACTTCGTTGTTTAATCTCTGTTTTGGCTTGCTTTCATTTAATTACATTGAGACACCATTACTTGACGTGAAAAGAGAAATATAAATGTTCAAAGTACCAAAACTCACCAATAACGCTTGAATAATAACAAAAGTAATAAGAAATCAATAGTATAAACATGTATAAATGAACATTCATCAAACAACCCCACAGTTAAGATTTTGATTTTCCTCAAGCAAATAAAAGATAAAACATGAGCGACATCCTAACAAAATCAATCTATTGATGTTATGCACGTAGAGGCTGCAAGTATCATAGAGGCATGTTTTCCTCGCAGTTCAAAGAACGTAGATGAGTAAAGGTGCAAACTTTGAAGAGGAATATCTACGCATGTTAATGTGTCCTACAACAGGAGTATCTTTGTCGGACTAAGCATCGATGTCATGAAGAATATCATCCATCATTGAAGTGACATCAACATTCATTGCCTGCACACGCATAAAAACCTCTACACCCACATATTCCTTTGCTGCACTTTTCACAACTTCAAGTGTAAAGCATGTTGGAATTTGTAAGTAAAATATGACATTCATACGAGGATAACACAATAGAAATAACAAAAATTTATCATAGAATTCCACCAAGGATCCAAGCACATCAGCATAAACAATTAGGATAGCAATTTGACCTTAAAACGATGCTTGAATGTATACTAGTATATGTGGTCGAATGGTAAGTTGGTGTAACTTTTAGTATAAAACTCAAAACTTCTTTCCTCACGTTGCCTTTGCGCAAACATGTCTAAAGGTATCCACACAAATGAACTCCCTTGAATTGGCGATGTGTACTAGCACTTAGAATCTCTATTCTCATCTCACAAATAATTTTCTCTCATTTATTTGTGCACTCACAAATTCGGCAATCCCTTTTTTTACATGTACAAATTTGGCCCAATTTATATAGAAGCATAGAAAATCCTAGTTAGATGTGTACTAGGTTTTAACTTTTTTATCCTACAAGAACTCCTTATTTAATAAGGTGTTTTAATTAATATGTACTAGCTTAAGAAGACTTAGTCAAACTAGGACTCTTAAATAAGACTTAGTCAAACTAAAACTCCTATTTATCTAATACATCAAATAAAACATTAACCAAATTAATTAAGTGTGTTTCGAATTCCAAGTAGAGATATCACTCTTCATAAGAGGAACAAATTTGTCACTCTCATTATCACTCATCTACAAGATTCATGACATATCCAATCATGACCTTTATTGTCACCCTATTACAGATGATAAAAATATGTGATTCCTCAGGTATGAGTCGATAGTGAGTTTTAGTCAAATGACTCAAATATCACCACTGCATAAAAGCTGCTTGTGACAATTATCCATGAAGTGCTTTCATAGTGGGTCAGTCTAATACATGTTTCCTAACATGTATCTATGTTCTAAGTGATATCTCATATCCATAATCAGTAAACGTGATTATCCACTTAGCAACATACTACTCATAGTTCATTATCATTCCCATGATAACACTTGATTAAGGACATTTAGAATAATATTCATTTTACCTTAAGGTTTTACTATCAGTTGATGATATAAGGAAGAATAAACTATTCATGAAGATTTTATCTTCATAAAACACATTATAAGTATTTCATAGATATGAAAATGAAATGTCTCTTTATTAAATGATAAATGACAATGTACATGAATGATTGGACTAGGGCACAAAAATAACAATTTCCCACTTGCACTAATCGCAATTAGGAAGGAACCTAATACCTAAAGACCTAATGTATCTTTCATGTTTCGGTTCTAGGAGAGCCTTTGTTAAAGGATCTGCTACATTGTGATTGGTTTAACTCTACATGTCTTGACATCTCCTCTTTTGACTATCTCTCGAATAAGGTGAAAACGTCTAAGTATGTGTTTGGTTCTTTGATATGATTTGGGCTCTTTGGCTTGAGCATTGGCCCCATTGTTATCACAATATAAGTATACTAGGTTTGCGATGCTTGGGACAACATTCAAACCAGTAATGAACTTCTTGAGCCAAACAGCTTCCTTTGTTGTGTCCGACGAGGCTGTGTACTCAAACTCTGTAGTAGAATCAACCACAGTGTCTTGCTTTCAACTTCTCCAACTAACTACACCTCCATTCAGACAAAACCCATAACCGACGTGGTTGTGTACTCAAACTCTATAGTAGAATCGACCACAGTGTCTTGCTTGGAACTTCTCCAACTAATTGCACCTCCATTCAGACTAAAAACCAGCATCAATGTAACCACTTAGGCTAATTCATCTTATTGTCCTCCATAAACCAAGAAAACATCCTTAGTTCTTCTCAAGTACTTAAGGATATTCTTGACTGTGGTCTAGTGACTTTCACCTAGATAGGACTGAAATATGCTAGTCATGCTTAAAGCAAATATGACGCCAGGGTGTGTACAAAACATAGCATACATGATGGATCTAATAGCTAAAACATATGGAATCTTACTCACGTAATCTCTGGCTTGTCTTGTCGTAGGACAGTTTTCTTTGTTTAATGGTTTTTTAAGAACCATGAGAATCATTCCTTTCTTTGAATTTAGCATGCTAAACCTTTTTAGCACTTTATCAATGTACAAACTTTCACTTAGTCCAATTAGACTCTTAGATCTATCTATATAGATTTGTATCCCTAGGATGCATGAGGCTTCACCTAAGTCATTCATTGTGAAACACTTTCCTAACCAAGTCTTGACAATCTGCAAGGTTGGAATGTCATTTTCAATAATTAAAATGTTGTCAACGTACACTGCTAAGAACACTATCGCACTACCACTAAACTTTTTGTATACACAATGCTCATCTTTATTCTTGATGAATCCAAACTCTTTGACAGCTTCATCAAAATGAAGATTCCAACTTCGAGATGCTTGCTTCAATCCATAAATGGATCTTTGAAGCTTGCATACCTTACTAGGATTCTTAGGATCGACAAAACCCTGAGGTTGTGTCATGTACACATCCTCAAGGAGGTTGTCATTTAGGAAAGCAGTTTTGACATCCATTTTCCATATCTCATAGTTATAATATGTCACAATGGCAAGAATAATTCTAATGGATTTGAGCATGACGACTGGTGAAAAGGTTTCATCATAGTCAATACCATGATTTTGTTTAAAACCTTTTGCAACAAGTCTTACTTTTATGATCTCATCGACTTTTAACTTGTAAATCCATTTGCAATCAATGATCTTGGCTCCATCAGATGGATCCACCAAGTTTCAAACTTGGTTATCGTACATAGATTGCATTTCTAATTTCATGGCTTCATGCCAATTTATAGAATTTGTATCTACAAGCACCTTTTAGTAGGTGTAGGGTCATTGTGATCTACAAGAACAATTATTTTATTCTCAGTTATGAGAAATCCATATCTCTCAGGCTCGTGACGAGTCCTACCTGACCTTCTTAGGCCTTGTGTTACAGATTCAAACTCCACAATATCTTGTGAGTCATTTTGAATCTATGTTCTATCTTCAGCGGCTATTTGTGGTTCTTTTATTTCTTATAGAAGTACTTTACTCCCTATGATTCCTTTGGAAATAAATTGTTTTTCCAAAAAGAATCTGTTTTGAGCAACAAACACTTTTTTCTCAGAACGATTATAAAATTAATATCCTATTGTTTCCTTTGGATACTCTATAAATATGCATTTCTCGGATTTGAGTTCTAAATTTTCTAAAACTTGTCGTTTCACAAAACCCTCACATAAAAAAATCTATAGAAAAGACATTATGGGCTTTTCCCATCCATATCTCATATGGTGTCTTTTCCACTGCTTTAGATGGAATTCAGTTAAGTATAAAAGTAGCAGCCTCTAAGGCATAGCCCCAAAACGAGATTGGAAGATATGTTTGACTCATCATTGATCGAACTATATCTAATAGAGTTCAACTTCTTCTTTCATACACGTCATTCCATTGGGCCATTTTGGGAGGAGTAAGTTGTGAGACAATCCCACACTCCTTAAGATGATTGTTAAAATCTTGTCTTAAATATTCGCCACCACGATCGGATCGAAGTGCTTTGATATTCTTGCCAAGTTGGTTTTGCACTTCAGTTTTGAATTCCTTGAACTTTTCAAAAGATTTGGATTTATGTCTCATTATATAGGCAAAATCATACCTATTGAAAACATCAGTAAAGATGATGAAGTACAAATAAACTCTTCTAGCAGTTGTACTAAAAGGTCTACATACATCAGTATATATTAGGCCTAATAGATTATTGGCCCTATCATCTTTGTTTGTGAAAGGACTCTTAGTCATTTTCCCTACAAACAAGATTCGTATGTCTCAAATGATTCAAAATCAAATGAGTCAAGTAATCCATCTTTATGGAGTGTTGAGATGCGTTTCTCACTTGCATGACCCAAATGACAATGCCAAAAGTAGGTTTGGTTTAAATTATTTGATTTTAATCTTTTATTAATATTATAGATGGACTTACTTTGTTCCAAGTTTAAAACATTGAGACCAAAAGATAAGGTTGCTACACCATAAAACATGTCCTCATGATAGATGGAAAGATTATTATTCTCAATAATAAAATGAAAACCATCATTGTCTAAACAAGAAACGAAAATTATGTTCTTACTCATAGAAGGAACATAATAACAATTCGATAATTGTAAAACAAGTCCACTAGGCAAAGTCAAACTATAAGTTCCTACAGCTAATGCAATAACTCTTGCTCCATTTCCCACTGGTAGGTCCACTTCGCCTTTCATCAATGGTCTACTATTGCTCCACCCCTGCATATTTATGCAAATATGAGTTCCACATCCAGTATCAAATCGCCATGAGGAGTTAGTGGACATATGGATTTCTATAACAAAAATACCTGAAGCAGAAGTCTCACTTCTCTTCTTCTTTTCTTCCAGGTAGAGTTTGCAGTTCCTCTTCCAGTGTCCATCTTTATGTTATAATAAGTTCCTTCAGCTAATGCAACAACTCTTGCTCCATTGTCCACTCTTAGGTCCACTTCGTCTTTCGTCAATGATCTACTATTTCTTTATCCCTGCAAGTTAATGCAAATATGAGCTACTCATCCAATATCAAATACCTATGAGGAATTAGTAGACCTACTGATTTCTATAACAAAAATACCTGAACTAGAAGCATCGCTTCTCTTCTTCTTTAGATTTTCCAAGTAAAGTTTGCAATTCCTCTTCCAATGTCCATCTTTAAGACAATGAAAAAAACTCCATCTTTCGCCTTGGTTATCTTTGGCTTAGGCTTAAAAACATTAGGCTTGGATTTCCCTTTGCCCTTACCAAGAAACTTTTGCTTAGCCTTACCTTGGTGCTTGCCCTTCCTCTTTTATACCATGAGCAGATCATTGGTCTTAGGAATTCCCTTCTCGGCATTCTTTAACATACCAAGTAGCTCATTGATGGTCTTATCCATGTTTTACATATTTTAGTTCATGACAAATTGGTCATAACTACTTAGGAGTGACCCTAAGATCATATTTATGGACAACTCCTTCGCTAGTGGAGTACCAAGTCTCTCATGTTGGTCAATGTGACTTTTTATCTTGAGAACATGTGCACTCACCGAAGTTCCAGGAGCCATCTTACACACATTCAATGTCTTGGTTGTCAAAAACCTTTCTTAACGAGCTTACTTTTCTAACATTTTCTTGAGGTGCTTTATCATTTCAAATGCTTCTATAGTTTTGAATTGCTTTTGCATATCCTAACCATGGTGACTAGCATAAGACATGGGACGTTCTTTGAGTCACTAATATGCTTATCATAAACATCTTTTTGCTCTTTAGGGGCATTGGATGCCGGTACTTGGGGAATCATTGTATCTAGAACATAACTCTTCCTTTCTTGCTTAAGAATAATTCTTAAGTTTTGAGACCAATCAAGGAAGTTAGTCCCATTTAATTTCTTGTTCTCAAGGATCAATCACAAAGTAAAGGTTGATGTGTTGTTGTTTGATGCCCTTATATCTACATACATACAAGAATACGCAAAGATTAATAAGAGGTCTTTTGAATACACTAAAATTAACATCCTAAAGTTAATTTAAGTTTTAAACATAGCGGGTGCAAGATCCATATTTCACTCAAAGTTAAGTCAGTTGAGCTAGTCCATAACCTTAGCTATTTAGATAGAAAAATCCTTTTCAATTTTATCTTATATAACTCTTGCATTTATAGGGATTTTCACATCTCATGTCCTGGAATTTAAATCCCTTTCTATGCCATAGGCCCAAAACCATTTTGATAGTCATGTTAAGTCTAACTGATATATCCTAAAATTACACAATTGTTCAAGTAAGAATTTACATATTTTTGGCATATGATTGATTGTTTAATGTCATATTTACAAACTTTTTGTGTTTGGTTTAGGTCTTGAATGATTCGGATGAATTGGGAATGAAGGCGCAAAAAGGCACGAAAAAACGACGCGAAAAACAGATGAGTGAACCACGGCCATGGAGGCAAGGCCACGGTCACAACCACAGTCGTGGCAGGGTACAGATCACGCCCTTTCGGGGCAGAGACGGCTCACACCCCTATAAACGGGTGTGGCTTTGGTCGTGGCACCGCCCATGGCTGACAATCTGGAGGTCAACTTTAGGGGCGTCCAATGGCAATTTTGGTGGAAATAAGCTATCCACTTGGGAAATTTTGGGCACCACATTAGCTAGGTTTTGAACACATATAAAGGGGTATAAATATCCCCTGTACACCATTTCTCTACATCTTTCATTCATTTGCAAGACCACTTTTTCTTCTTCTTTTATTTTTCGTTCTTTCTTCTTTCTTTAGAACGTAGGGTTAGGGTTTTGAAGGAGGAAAAAAAGAATAAAGCTTGAAAGGTGGAGATTTCTCTTGAATTTTATCAAATGAGGCTTCTCCTACATTAGTTTATCTCTTCTCTCCTCATATCTTTTATTATCTACCATGATTTATGTTAAGCTTTATTGTCATATTATGTTGAACTTGATCATGGTAGCTTGAATCTTTTGTTAGGGCTAAGAGATGTAGACTCTTGATGATGACTTATTATATTTATAAATGGAAATGTTGTTCTTCATTGCAATATGTGTAGTTCGTATGCTTGTGCTTGAATGAAATATGTGCAGAGATTTTGGATTTGATTTAATGACATGTATGAATGGATTATTGTTATTTTTGGCCAACACAATGATAGCTTTAACAAGCCTAATTGATGGATCGAAAGAAGAAGATTAGGTGAGGTTGACATGTATTAGACTTGTTAGGTTTTGAAATGAAAATATTCATGCCAACAAGGTGTTCAATGAAATTTTTGAAAGAGCATAAAGAGTCTAGTTTAGTTACTTGAGGTCGAAAGGACACTTCTAATAAATGTAGACATAACCTAGATGAACTTGAAAGAGACTCTAGATGACAGAAGCGAGAGAACACTCAATGTCACGACCCATTCCCGGGACCGCGACCGGCGTACGAGGCGAACCGTCTGTGGAAGCCCAGCCCATCTCGCACAAGCCTCAAAGTACAGAACTTATACCCAAATATCATATTTAAAGAAATATGAATAACAAATAAAAATATAAACTTTGTTTATTAAAAACAAATCATACATAGTATTAAGTGCGGAATTTAATTTCAAA